>JAKSZT010041187.1:334242-361065 GCA_026826555.1 Tolypeutes matacus | reverse complement strand
GGTCTATGGTTGGTGGCAAGGCTCCAGGATGTGTAAGTTCATTGAGGTTGGTGGGCCACACTGTGGGAGATGTTTGTGTGGGATGTGGTGGGAGGTGTGGGAGGTGGGCAACATGGGAATCCCAGTGGGTTCCGTGTAATATTTTAGGTAATCTAAGCACCTCTTAAAATATATGTATATATATATACAAATAACATTTTTGTAAGCAAATACACATATATGCATATATATTTATATATCATTTTACAAATGTTTGTATGTATTGTGAGAATTTTGATTTTTACCCATAATAAAAAAAAAAAAAAAAAGTACAAGAAGCTATTTTGATAAAACAGACTTTCTTTATTGCATACTGATTATTTAGGAGAAAAACTTTGTAAACTTTTACTAAAACAGACTACTGACTTGAGAAACTTTGAGAAAGAATAAAACTTTAACTCTACATTATTATATTGTTTGACATTAAAGCTTTTAAATTTTTATAGATAGGCTGCTTAAATTTTACTTAGCTTTGACCACAAAAATTCCTTTTTCACAAGCCTTTTGCACTTTTATATTTATTCAGGGTTTCATTTTACTTTGTTTTAATAACTAGTTATTTTATCTTAGGATAAAATTACTTTCTTTTCTTTAATAATAAAAGCTCATTCTATATACCTTCCATACTCAAGTTACCACAGTCATTTTGGAAACTATTTCCAAGCAAACTTCTGACAACATATAATTACCATCAACATTAAACAAACTTGTTAGAATAATGGTTTGAGTATAACTATTTTTATTATTTTAAACTAATATCCATATTTATTTATTAATATAAGGTCTTATTTAATTTTTGGCCCTTTGAATATAGCTTTTATAATAATTTTCATTTATTAATTTAATATTACCATCCAGAGGTATCAAAATATAGACTGATACTGAACAAACAGACAAATACAAAAAGAATTATGACACACTAACAGAAACATAAAGCTTAGTAATTTGACCCATAATTTTCACTCCTTTGGTATGGCTGTCTTCAAGTCCTCCATCATTTCACATCTTTGATTTTACTGTTCTTAAGATTTTTTCTGGAATCTGTGTTACCTGTAGTATATAAGCTTGTTTTTTTGAAACACTTTTGTTCATAATCAGCAACCAGCCAGGACAACTTAAATAGCATAAATACAGTTAAGCTCTAATTTATCAGTTTACACAGATATTTAACACATCTTTTTGGATTACTACTTTTTAGGAGTACACCTAGGCTCAAAGTTCAGGAGTAAGCTAGTGATTTAAAACTGAAAGTTCCTTTTAACACCTTAATAAAAATTATGCACTAATTTTATCAATTTGGCCACACTGGCCCAACCAGAATCAGTATGGAAACAAAACAGAAAACACCAATGTTGCCAAGTTTTCCTACTCTTCCAGTGGTTTAATTCTGTTAACCCCTATCGTCCCACAGCCTTATCATTATGTAGGCAGTAAGAGGTTTACAAAGTTGCTGGAATGTTTTCTTTATCTTAGTTAACTTTTTTGGCAGAATAGTGATGCTCTTGTAACTGATGCTAGATTTTCCTAATATTAATCTCACTAAATCTTTTGGAATAGGCATTTCTTTAAGATTAGGTTGAGTTACTGTCTTTTTTACTACATCTGCCAGCCTCGCTACAAATTCAACATAGGTTTCAGTATTTCCTTGAACAATTTTTGAAAATGCTTGTACAGCCTGTCCAGGGGTGGAGATTGGTCTCCAGGTAGCTAGGCAGCACAATCGAACTTGTACAATGGCAATATCATCATATTGAGCTTGGCGAGGAATCCCAGCCCATTGACCTGTTCCTAATATTTGTTCAGCAGTAGTAGGCACTGGTGGATTTTGCTGTTGATTTTGTCGTGCTACAATATTAGCTTCATCAGTCCACCAAGTTTTAAATTGTAAAAATTCTGCTGAATTAAGAACAGCTTGAGCTAACAAATCCCAGTCCCAGGGTATTAATCTGTTTGCTTGTGACATTTCTTGCACCAATTCTTGAGTATAAGGAGAATATACACCATATTGAGTGCATGCTGGTTTTAATTTTTTGATAGTTTTAAAAGGAATAGGAGCATGCTTATATTGTACACCCCCTTGGGGATTGTTAGCATCTACTGGAATTTGAGTTACTGTTACTGGAAAAGTAAAATAAAATTTCGTAGTCTCTGAATTTCCTTCTCTACTTCCCTTTGCTATACTTTTCATAATTGAAGAGGATGGTGCTGGCACAAAAACAGAAACTTTTGGAGGGTCATCAAATGTTGTAAAAAATGGATCAGTAGGGAAGCGGCTGTGGCTCAATCAGTGGGGCTCCCGTTTGCCATATGGGAGGCCCTGGGTTCGGTTCCCGGGGCCTCCTGGTGGGGGCAGGCCTGCCCGCACGGCGTGGTTGGCTGACCCAGCGAGCACAAGCAGCAGGGGGGGGATAAATGAATAAATAAATTTAAAAAAATCTTTAATAAAAAAAAAAATGGATCAGTAGATACCTTAGGAGGCACAGACACTGGTTCAAAAGACAATAAATAATCTTTTGGAGCAGATGGCTTAACGACCGCTGGAAAAGTTCCATAAACTCCCTTTTTCTTTTTTTTCTTTTTATTAGACATAAGTTTATCTGTTTTTGCCTGTTCAAAATTTTTTTCATATATATTTACATTAAAATCATTATTAGCTTGTTCTGCTACAGTTTTAACAATAGCAGTATCCATTTTAATATCTTTATTTTCATCTGACTGTAATGGTTCAAGAGCAACAGAAATAAGACTATACAAAGACCATATTTGAAGAGGAACTGTTTCCCCTTTTTGATAAGCTCGTTGCAATGATTTCATTATTAGTTTCCATTGTTTCAAATTTAACACATTCCACCCTTGCGGCTGAAACCAATAACAATGTTTATGTACAAGAGAAAAGAATTCTAGTGACTCGTGGGTCGTCACAGATACCCCTGTATTCTTTAACAGGGTATTCAAAACTTCAGAATATTCCTCTAATCGAGTCAACTGATTACCCATTACCCTGACGATCAAGATTATTTGATTCACCACATAGAATGGAAGGACCGTCCTACCCAGCAACAACAGCCCTTGTTTCCACGGCACTGATCCAGAGAAAAAGACGATGAGAAAAGACTAGTCTAGCCCCACTTTGGGTGCCATCTGTTGTAATTCAACGTGGAGGTAGACGATGCCGGGAATGATCCAAAGAGAGATTGGGATCAGGGGACCTCACTCCATGTGGAATGCAGGCAAATTTTTAGGCTGAAGCTGCTTTTTATACTACAAAGCTGATAACAAAAGCAGGGCGTCCTTTGCTAGTTCCTCTGCATGGCACGTAAGAGCACTGCTGGTTCCTATATCTCTAGATAATTTTTCTTAGGAATTTATACAATAACTTCTTAGTGGTGGGTTCATTCTGCTCTGCTTCCTCCCATTGACGTCTGCAGTGTGCAGAGTCCTTGGAGACATTTGCTAATGTTTCTTTTCCAGCAAGCATGCTTTTTAAATGCTTAACCCTTTATGCTCTGGCTCTCAGTATCTTCTCCAACATCCCTCCCCATCCCCCCGAGGCCCATGGCAACCCTCTGCTTTGACTCGTTGGATGACAAGATTCATATTTACATGCAACAAGACTGAGGTCTTGACACACTGGTTTATCCCCCCTTTTAGAAACTGACTTTGCTCACTAGAGACTTCTGCCCATCTATTTCTGAACAAATTGGTCCTCCCGAGGATGGGAGTCCAACTCCTTGCTTGTTATGTGGGTCTCCACCTGCTGATACAACACATTATGACACAATGATCACTCACACACTCCCTAGAAGCCTGCTACTGGGGCACCCTGTCCTTAATGCCCCCCTTTCCAATGCCCTAAACCTGTAACTCTTCCTTGTCATATTGTTATGAAAGCATTCCCAACTTCGTACTTTCAATCACATACCTGCAAATCCCCAGTGTTCACCTGGTCCCTTTTCCAACCCTTCCCCCAGTACCCTGGACCTTCTAACCCACCCTTCACAATCTACCCACCTGTCAACCCTGCACCTCCCAACCCAATATTATCACTACCATCCTGTCCTATCCCTTCATTATGAAACTATACTCTTTCACCTTACCATAGATTATGTCCCTATGAGTGATGGCTCACAACCTTCTCCTCTCTTTCTATTTCTTGTAAGCCTATCATCCAGTCAATAGCTCTCTTAGACTGCTCAATTTCCTTAGTTCATATCAGTGAAGTCATGCACTGTTCATCCTTCAATGCCTGGTTTGCTTCACTTAAAATAAGGTCCTCAAGATCAAATCTGTTTTTGACCTACATAATTGGGTAAAAGACCACATTGGTGAGAGAATGTCCAGATGAGAATGAGCACTATTAGAAATTATAACCAAATATGGGCTCCAGATCCCATGATGAAATCTCACATCCAACTTCAACCCCAAACAACATGAGTTTGTGAATGGTCCTTAAGAGCAGTCATAACATGCAAGGGTGATTGTGCTAATATGGTAATTCCAAAGGTAAGAGAGTAATATGGTTAAGAAGGGAGTAAATAAATGTGCCAGACATCTCTTAGAAGTTGAGTAGGCAAATAATTTTGAATTATCTGTTGATTTTTAGCCATATATTGGGCACTGAGGACCTCAGAGACAAAAAATTTGGAGAGAGAGGTAAGATTGTGAATGAGTTTGAAGGTATTTGGGAGTAAATAAAAGATAAGAAATAAAAGCACTCAAAGAAAGCAACATATGGATATATTTGGCAAGGAAGGGGTAGAGAAATACAGGGTAAGTAGGAGAAAAAGAAAGGACAGGACAAGTTTATTTATTATTGCTATTCATTCTTAAAATTTTTAGATGGGAGAGCCATGAGATATTTAAAAGCTACTGTAAAAGAATCATCTATTGTATTGATATTCTTTTTGAAATTTTGGAAGAAAAATTGTATCACTGTAAATTTAATTTAAAAATACAAAGAGCATTTCATGGTAGGACAGTTAAAAAAAATGGTTTGTAATATTTAAAGACCAGTATTTCAATGTTTGATTTGAGATAAGGGGTCATTGTAATGTTATTCTAAAACACATTTTCAAGAGCTTAATTTCACCTATGACTTGTTACAGTATTGAGCCAATCTTTGAATAATAACAATAATAATAACAGAAGTGTGACTACGAATCAAATAGTAGTTAATATGTTTAGTATTTATTATTTTCTAGGTACAGTGTCTGATATCTTACATACATTGACTCCTTTAAGTTTTGTGACATCACTGTGAAAAAGGTATTATTGGTACCACATTATAGAGAACAGGACTAAATGCAGAATTATTAAGAAAATTTTCAAGCTATTATAAGTACAAGGAAATAGAGCTGGGATCTCAAACCAGGCTGTCTCACGAAATATCAACATGTAATTTTCCTTTTATTTCCTTATTCTCTGCTCTTTCTATGTCAATTTTGGTGAGATATATCATTGATTTTGTGTTTCAAAACATTGTCTGTGAAAAAAGGAAATGGGAAAGAGGGTGTCTAATCATTCTTGTTTTACACGTTACCTTTAAAATTACTTCTTAATTTAAAGAATTTGAAGTGTATGAATCTTCACTTTCCTTATTGTAGAGTTGTTAATGCAGGTCAGTTGTTAGGGCAAAAAAACAGCATAATTATAAATATAACACAGAAGATGTTCCTAAAAGTTCAGTGAATTATAAGACATTTCTAAAAGTCATTCTACTTCTCACTTTTACAGAAAAATATTTATTGGCATAATAAATACCAACAAACCAACCAAGTAGAGAAACCAACTTTTAAACACATATAAACAAAACCAATTCAAGGTTCTAATTATTTGAATTTGTAAATATTTGTCCCACAGCTTTGATTTACTCATTTAATTCTCTTTAGGCACTTAGTATATTGGTCATGGATCGCCTGTGCTATTACCGTAGAAAAGATATATACCACTCCTCAGATACACGAGATTATGTGTCACCTGCCCATGGGGGGAACAGAAGGTATGACTGCTAATCTCAAGGTCACATAATAAAAACAAGAGCAAATGCATATATTGAATTATCCACTTTTAACTATTTAGCTACTTATTGCATTAATCAAGTAATATGCATAAAATGGTGTTTTCAATGTTCCTTCCCCTTATAATACAATCTAAACTCCTAAGGAATATAGCACAAATAGCACTCAAACACAATGTATAAATGTTTTCCTGGGTATAGTCTATTCCCCAAATTCCTACCCTTTTTCCTAAGTTGGTCAAAAGAGGAGAATGACATAGAATAAAACCTAAAATTCAAGTCCTGATTTATAATCACTATGTGCAAACAAAGCCATTTCCTTTGTCTACCTAAGTCTAACTTCCTAACCAATGAAAGCCCCAAACCTAAGGAATTTACTTGACTGCCATCACTTTAGAATGTTGTGTGCATGCTTTTTATTTGAATTTATGACCACATACCTCAAATAGTTATCAATTGATACTACCTCAGAATCTACTACTTTTCCTTACTAAGTTAAATTTGGATGTTAATTTTTCTCAACTCCTTACACACTTTGTTGTTTCCTTATTTACCCTGACCCATCCATCTTCAGAAACTACCTGTCTTTTGGATCAAACTGATCATTAAGAAAATAGATTCTGGGCAGCACCTGCTTCCCATATACGAGGTCCTGGGTTCAATCCCTGATACCTCCTAAAAAATAAAAAATAAAATAATTAAAAGAAAATAGTCCTAGTATATACCATTTTGACCCAATATGTCCCATTATCTCCCATGCATTTAGCAGAACCACTTCTAAGCCAATTTTTTTTTTATATAGTCAACCTATTCTACATTACTCGTTTGGTATCTTGTGAAATATGCCAACAAATATAGAAAATTCAGAGAAATAAATTAAATAAAATTACAAAATAAAAATACTAAAATAATTCAAAATAGGCTTAGATAAAACTATTTTCTTTAAAGTAACCTATTATAATTAAAGTTGAAATCCCATTTATTCCTTTCCCCAAGTCCACATCTGTCTCTCCTCTCCCTCATCTGCTAGTAGTAACCACTCTCATAAAACTGAGGTATAACTTTCCCATGTAATAAATGTATAGAAGTGTGGATCAGGAAGATATGTTACAACTTCACGAGAGTGGTCAGCCCTTAGGAAAGAGGGAGGAAGTTGCATTCAGTAGAGGAAACATATCTATTACGTTCTCTTTCTATAGAACACATAAAAAGCAAATATTATTAGTTAATTTGTGTAGCTATTATATGGGTTTCATTATAATTGTTAATTTTTAAATATTTTAATTTTTACCATTTATAAAAAATAAAAATCCCTAAAGGAATTAAATATTTCTTGGACAAAACAATAAAGCACTTATCATACACAAAAATATATACATTTGCTTGAAATTAAATAATTCTACTCATCAATAAAGAAATGAATGGAAAAGTCATGGACTGTGAAAAAAATGTTTGGAATATTTATCAGAAAAAAAGATTTTTTTAGTTAGAATATATAAAGAGCTCTTGTAAACCAACAATATAAGGCCAACAAACTTTATTTTAAAAATTGGTAAAAGACTTTACAATACGTTCACAAAGAAAGATGTATAAAGAGGTCCTCAACATATTTTTTCATCAGTGAAGCACATTTTCAAACATAATGAGAAACCATTTCTAACATATTTGAAAGGCTAAAATAAAAATAAAAGATTAACAAAATCAGATGTTGGTAAAGTTGTAGAAAAACTGATATTCTCATAAATTTACAATCATTTTGCAAAATAGTTTGGAGGTTCTTATATGGTTTAACATACATAGACACTATCAGCCAACAATTTCTCTCTTAGATGTTTACCAAAAGGGATAGAAAATATATAAAATACACAATACATACAAAGACACTTCCAGGTATTTATGCTCTTGCATAGTGTCCTCCTACAGTGACGGAGGTTTATCTATGTAACCACTAGTACATTGCAGAAATAACAGAGTGTGCCTTCCAAATTTCTGTCATAAAAGACATTGTGGGTTTCACCTTGATATCTTGAGTAATTTGCTCTGGGGGGAAGCCAGCTGCCATGTCATAAGGATGTCAAGCAGTCCAATGGAAAGGTCCATATGGCAAGGGCTGAGACTTCTTTCCATAGTCAGAACCAACTCAACAACAATTAAGTGAACCATCTAGAAGCAGATCCTCCAGCCACAGTCAGGTAGTCAGATGGCTGCCACCCTGGCCAACACCTTGACCGCAACCCCATGAGCCCCATCCACCCAGATAACTACTCCTGAATTTTAGAACCACTTACAGAAACTGTAAGGTAATATATGTTTATTATTTTTAAGCCACTATTTGTTGAAGTAATTTTGTACATGGCAATAATTAACTAAAAGACCTTCTGCACATTGTTTGTTGAGAGTTTTTATAATTAAAGGCTCTGGAATATAATCTAACCCTTTGTTTTCACCTAATGAAAAGCTAACGTGATTTACTGTATTTGATATCTTAAAATTGTAAATTATATTTCCTGGTTTTCTAATGACAAATTTGATGGTTATATATTATCAATTTTATACATTTTGAATTCATTTTGCTAAATCTATGTTCATGAATGAAATTTATGTGTAATTTCCTTTCTAGTAAAAATTTATTGGGTTTAAGTCTCAATAGTAATCCAGCTTGATAAAATGAGTTCTAATACTTTCATCTCTTCTATTTTCCGAAAATGTTTGTATAAATCTTGAATTACTTTGTCCTTGAATATTTGGTAGGATTTTCTGGTGAAGTCATCTGGGCCTTGATATTTCTTTGTGAGATTATTTTTGACTACTGACTCAATTATTTTAATTTTTATATTAATAATCAGTTTTCTATTTCTTCTTGAGTCACCTTTAGCAAATTGTATTTTTCCCTTCATGATTTGTTTTATTTAAATACATTGTTATAGTTACTTGGATTTATTACTTTAATATCTGTAACAACTGGTGAAAATCATTTATTCCTTACTTATTTTGATTCTTTGTCCCTTACTTTAATTTCCTTAATATATGTTTCCAGAGAATTGTGAAATTTATCCTTTCCAAATAATAACTTTATGCCCACAGATAATCTCCTGTACATATATTTTTATTTTATTAATGTCTGATGTTTTCTTTGTTTTACATTGGGTTTAGTTTGCTGTTGATTTTTAAATTCTAGGGGTGGAAATATTTTTATCCTTACTTATTAAAAAAATATTAATTACATTTTAAGTTCTGATTTTATGCATTCCAGATCACTTTAATGGTAAACCAATTGTGGCAGAAAAAATAATGGCCCCCAAATACGTCCCCACCCTAATCCTCAAAACCTGTGAATTTGTTAACTTACATGGCAAAAAGATTAGCAAACTTACAAAGGGGAATTATCCTTTCATTACCTATGTGAGCACAACCTTATCAATAAGTCCTTAAATGTGGAGAAACTTTCTTAGCTTCAATCCAAGATATGACCATGAAATAAAGGTCAGAGAGATCTGACACTGTTGGTTTGACTACGGAGGAAGAGTGATCTGAGCCAAAGCATATGAGTGACCTCCTGAAGCTGGAAGAGACAAAGAAATATATTCACTCTAGAACCACCAGGAAGAAATGCAACCCGAACACTTTGATTTTAACCCATTGAGACTTCAGCATTCCTGTCTACAGAAATGTAAGAAAATAAATCTGATATCTTTTAAGCCACTCAGTTTACAATAATTTGTTATGAGAGAAATATATAGCAAATCTGGAAGTGGGTGCTGATTTAACAAATATCTTAAAACATGGAAGTGGCTTCCGAATTAGATGAAGAGCAGAGAGTGGAAGAATTTGGAGGTGCATTATAGAAAGAACCTAGATTTCTTTCAGAGACTGTTAACAGAAATATGGATGTTAGGGCTCAGAAGAAAGTGAGTAGCATGATAGAGAACAGCTAAGTCTCCTTAGAGAATACCTAAATCTCCATGAACTGACTGCTAGTAGAAATAAGGATATTAAAGTCAAGGTCTGTGGGGGCTCAGAGAAGAATGGAAACATGTTATAAGAACCTGAAGGAAACACGACCCTTGTTATATAGTAGTAGAGAGTGTAGCAGAATTATATCTTGCAATTCTGTGGATAACAAACCTTTGAATAGTTAGTTGAGATTTCCAAGTAATGTTTGAAATTTCTTGCTACCTTAGTAAACTGTGGGAGGAGAGAGATAAATTGAGAGGAGTGCTATTAAACAAAAAGGAACCAGGACTTGGTGATATGGGGAATTCTTTAAAATGCTATCAAATTCAGCCAATATGCTTTAGCAGTTAAAGGATGG
Source organism: Tolypeutes matacus (assembly GCA_026826555.1). Taxonomy (NCBI): domain Eukaryota; kingdom Metazoa; phylum Chordata; class Mammalia; order Cingulata; family Chlamyphoridae; genus Tolypeutes; species Tolypeutes matacus. Next base: position 350,698 of record JAKSZT010041187.1, on the reverse strand, counting down.
GCTTTGGGGTCAGAATCCTTAAATTTGTATTCTGATTCTTAAGTAAATATCTTCACCTGTTAAGTGGTGATATAAATATTTCATGCATCATTAAACTTTTGCAGAAATTAAAGGAGTGAATACATGTAAAGCATTTAGAGTGCTACCTTATGTAGGTCCAAAACTCCAGCAATCTTAGCTTTATGCTCAAAAGCCCACTCCATTACAAATTTAGATAAACCAGTGCTTGTCTTTTCCACTCACCAGCTTTTCTCCCATGAGACTAGAACTGTAATATTAAGGACAAAATAGTGTTTATTGTCTCCAATATTCTAGAGCACTGTAGTAGATGCTTTACCAGAGTTGCTTTTTTTAACCCTCAACATTTTCCAATGAGACTGAAATGTTTAATGATTTTCTAAAAAGGAATGAAATGCTAAGTATGTAGATCAGAATAACATTTCTAGGGAATGAATGATAGAGTACTAATGCACATCCAAGGCATTCATATTTGCAATGCATCTTCTATATTTAACTCTTAACTCACCTTATTGTTTCAAGTTATAATTTAATTTATTATTTACAATAAATGTATAAAAATAAGAGTGTATAGTAATTATATTTTAAGTCATTTGCTTAAGTTTGTTTGAGAAGCATAGATATTATTGTGTAAAGACAAAAATATTCTGACTTTTTAAAAGGCATGTCTACTATATTCAGAAAAAGACTGTTGAATGAGAATTTCTGAAGCTTCTAAGAAAAGTCTCAAAAGTTCATCCACTTTTGTTTGCTCTTATATTTTAAGAAATATTGTATGGTAGCAGCTGTGGCTCAAGTAGTTAAGCACCTGCCTACTTCATGGGAGGTCCCGGGTTCAGTTCCCAGTGTTTCCTGAAAAAACAAAAACAAACAACAAGCAAAACAAATGAAAAAACCAACTCAGGAAAGCCAATGTGGCTCAGTGGTTGAAAGCTAGCTTCCCAGAGATGAGGTCTCGGGTTCAATCCCTGGCCCCTGGTACTACAAAACAACATCCACAACAACAACAAAAACCAAGAAATATTGTAATTAATATTTTAATTCCCCAAGTTATTTGATTTCCACAAAGTAACTTCCAGGTTAGTAGACACCATTTGTCAAACTATTAAAAACTTCTCCATGTTTCAAGTACACCTAGTATCTTGATTTATATACCATGTTTTTATTAATTTAATTTCTGATCTTCATTCTCTATCATTAACAATTATATAGATTAAATCACACATTTAAATTCTGAATCTTAGATCTATGGACCAAACCCTCAACCAAAGTACATTTTTACTTTTTTCCTGAGCCACTAAAAATCCTCTCTTGCTGGCATTTCTTCTTATTTCCACAAAATGAATATATTCAGTGAGTATTATGAAAAAAGTAATATTTTCGAGATACAGAGCGGTGTCTATTTTATCCTTCTAACCTATTTTTTAGCAAAGTGCCTTCCACTTAGTAGGTGAACCACAATATTTAGAGGAAAAGAATGACACCCTCCCCCAGGCAAATCCAACATATAACAGCACGAACAATGTTCAGTTGAAATAATTCACATGAGCTGCCCACAAGATGGCGGCAATAGATAGATCAGTGTGGTAGATTGAATTATGTATCCCAATTCAGACATATACTTAATCTTGATCCACATTCCACTGGGTTGAACCTAATGTAAATAGGTTGTCTTGAAGATGTTATTTTTAGATGAGGTGTGACTCAGTTGAATGAGATTGAGTATTACTCTTTTACTGGAGTCCTTTATATGCGGAAGGAATTCAGGCATAATGACAGAAAGTCACAGGGAGAAGCCAGAGGTCAGTGGGAATGTGGAAGAGAGAGGAGAGGACATCTTCATGTGACAAGAAAACCAAGGGACGCCATGATTCCTGGCAGCCAGTACCAGAATGATACACCCTTTGGGTAGGAAGAAGCATCACCTTGCTGACACGTCAATTTGGGACTTCTCCTAGCCTCAAAAACATCACCCAATATTTTCCCATTGGTTAAGTTATCCCATAGCTTCCTGGAAAAGTAAGAGAGCCTACAGTAAGTGAATTTTACAGTCTGATTTAGGAATTGATTGATAAAGAGTTGGAGTGTTCTGGAATGGTAATTGGGCACATGCATAGTGAGCTGTATTTTCCTGGTGTTGATAACTCACTTAGGAGGAGACAATACAGAAATTATTCGACGTTTTACCCCAGCAAGAGAAAGGTAAGGAGATTTCTAAAGTCTTGCTTCTTGAGGTCTTATAAACCTTTCATTTTAATTTATTTTTTTTTAATAAAGCAATAACAACAACTGATAACTGATTCAACAATTCACAAGTTTTTCATTTCATTTTTCTTGCCCAATATTATAAATTTTTCCTTCGCTATAGCTATCTATTTGGTACAGGAATCAATTATGATTGATCTAGTAACTTTTACAACATTATTTTCTTGGGAATAGTTAGACATTTATTTAGACTTGTTTTAAAGATAGATGTACTCAATATCGGATCGAAAAAAAAAAAAACTCAAAAAATGTTAGCCTATTAAACTATTTTATTTTGTTAACTGGGAAAAAAAGGGTTAAGGAATTTTCCTTAAAATTTTTCAAAATGTAGGAATAATCTTTTTTTCTCTCCCTAAAAGGATGTTAGTTTAGGTAGTGATGAATCTCTATCTCTATTTGTTAAGGCTTCTACTGATGCTTAAATTAATCTTAAATTCCTGAAGGCTTCTTGTACCCACTAGATGTAATTAGAATTTTTTAATTTACTTCCTCTGTGCTGATATATAGCTGTTTTAAGAATATTTTTATTTATATAAGTTGATTCTGCAACAAATACAGTTGTTATAAAGTAGAATGATTTCTGCAGTTATAATAGCCCATAATGTTATTTCCGTAGTCTTAAAAATTCTAGGGATTGAAAAAAAGAAAATTGCCTACTTGTATATTTAAGAAATGTGGATTATAACAACACAAAGCATTTTCAATTCAGATACAGGGTCATTTGCTCTCCAATTTTTAATCACTTATATTTTGGGTTATTAAAATACTTCTCTATTTTGACAAATTTAAAGATAATAATAGCTCAGGGATTGCTTTCCAAATACTGGTGAGTTATTTACATTGATCCATATGCATTCTTGTGAATAAATGTGAGAATAAATAAATGTTACATTTATTTGTGAGAGAGCAGGCTAGAATGAAATAAAGTCTGTTACCTCAAAAAAGATGGAAGTTGGCCTGCATAATAACAAATGATGAGACTCTTTGACCTCATTAGGACATATATAACTAAAGCAGTGGACTTAAGGTCACCAAATTATCAAAATTTCATGTAACAAGTAAAATAGCAGTTTCTCTAGTGCTGTATAGTAATCAAGGCAGTAAATCATAATTTGCCACTTTTTTTTTTTAAGACATTAGTGTAAATCTATGGTGGTGATTGCAACATTACTATCGATGAATCTCCTGGTTTAGAGGCTATCTTTAATATAGGCAGTAGATATTTTTTAGCATATAGAAAGACTGAGGGAAATATTTGAAAATTCTATGACATTAAAAACATCTAGCTTGCCAAACTTATATTAAATTTAAATGTGCCCAGGCAAAGAAGAAAACCTGCAATACTATTTAATTAAACATCAAGACAATTTTCTTGGACTGCCTTATTCACTTTTCACATTGGAGACCAGGTATGTTACACCATGACTCTGACCATTCAAGGGCCAATCATTCAGAATGGCATTGCTTTCTGCCACTGTCAACATCGGAATTTTAAGAGGGAGCCATAGCTGAAGCATTTTAGGGACACTCAATAAATGGTAGTGTGCAATAAAATAACTCCATATTCTTTATTTTTTCTTTTAGGAAAGACAGATGATGGAACTTTTTTAGAACCACAAGTTCAGAATTTTTGTAAAATGCTAGTAAGCATGATAATGCACAAATATGCATTATCATATCTGGTACCTATGATTCTGGGACTTATAGGGGATTGCAGCCTGGTAATATCAAAGTTGCTTTCCTTATACTGTTGAGGGTATTTGCTTGAGAACTTACAGTTAATAAAATAGACAGGTGCGATGTTACCAGAGTACATATCTTTAGGATAAAGAGAAATCATAGAATCTTATACAAGGGCCACTTGTTTCCCAAATGTGTCTGGAGGCTGTGGATTTTTAACTTCTTACTTTCTGAGAGGAAAAATACATTGAATATAATATTTTGCCTGTTAAAAAGTAGGTACAGTTTTGATTAACAAATTAGAAAAATGCATTGTAAAATAATTTATCCAATATTTACCTAACAAAAATATATTGAAGCAAATAAAACATTGTTTATATATACTCAGCTCCAATGTAGCACTATGAATAGTTGTTTCTCCAACATGCAGTTGTGTGATTGCTAATGTTTGATATACTAAGTGTGACCTGTAGAAAGACAAAATTGTGAGTAATTCTACTTTTTAAAACATCTTACTCTAAATGAGATATGTTGTTTGAATTGCTATATAATAGTGGAATTATCATTTTTGTGACTTGACTTAAAAGGAAATAAAATAGTGAGTTACTAGATCCCACTTCTGATCATGTGGTTTTGGAGAAGATGGACAGTCTGAAACAAAACTATTTCTGATATACAAGTGTGAGACGAGTTTTGGTGTGATGACTTCTCTATTGTACGTCGTATTTGTTCAGAAGACCATATGACTATACCCATGTGCATAAAAAGAAATGAGGGCCCAGTGAAGTCAAGTCATGAATCAAGAAACAATTGTCACCAGCACACATTATTTTAATACACTTTTTTCATATATATATATATATATACATATATATATATATATAAAATACGTGTGTGTATATATATATATATGTGTATGTATTTATATGTATGTAGTGTGTGGAATGGTATAAAATATCCTTCATTCAGTAAAAACATGTATAGTCAAAGATTAGAAAAGTCCATTATTCATTTTTATTGTATCCTGAATTCATAAAAATACAAAATTATATTTCAATTATTATTATTTTTGTTTGTTAATCAAAATAGTGTGGTAACTCTTTATATTAAAATATCATGATTGAATTCAAATAAGACTACAGGTTATATTGCCACTTAACACATTTTCTGTCTAAACTCTTTCTATTAATTCTGCAAAAAAGCATGCATCTGATGAAAAAATATAAACTGCAGATTATGACTACCGGTAAAAGAAAAACTGCACCTTGTTGATAGCAATTAAGAGTACTCATGCAAAATATTTCCTTTTCCGTGATTTTCTCTTTTTTTATATATCCCATCTGCTTCAGAAAAACAGAATGGTGAGAATGATAACTGAAAACAGGGTTGTGTTTTGTGGATATTATTGTTATTTTTGAGGTTATATTTATAGGTAAAGTTCTCTTTGATGCACATATTAATTTTGATTCTTAGGGAGAAACTAATGTAATATATGGCTTATGAAAATCAGATCAGAGTCACTGAATTCATTCTTCTCAGTTTTTTCAAACAACCCTGAAATGCAAGTTTCCCTCTTTGCTTTGTTCCAAGCCATCTATATAGTCACTTTGTTGGGCAACATTCTTATTGTCACAGTTACCAATGTGGCTCCTTCTGTGCAAATGCCCATGCACTTCTTTCTCCAAAATCTATCACTTCTTGAAGTCTGTTTCACCTTGGTCATGGAGCCGAAGATGTTTGTAGATCACATATCCCCAAGGAAAATCATCACTTTTGTGGTTTGTGGTGCCCAGATGTACTTCTTCTTGTTTGACAGTCCTGAGTGCTTCCTCCTCTCTACGACGGCTTCTGATCACTTTGTGGCTATCTGTAACCCTCTCTTTTATTCAGTCATGATGACCAGGACCCTGTGCTTGTGGATAGACATAGGGTTCAAGATGTCTGGCATCCCTCTATCTCTGTTACAGACAGCTTGGATGATGGCCTTTCCTTTCTGTGGACCAAACACCACAGATCACTTCTTTTGGGATGGTCCCCCACTGTTGAAACTAGTCACTCAAGACAAAACTGTATATGAAATGCAAGCACTTGCCTCCACACTACTGTTTATCATGTTTCCCTTTTCCCTCATTTTAGTTTCCTACACTCACATTACCACAACCATTCTGAAGATACCCTCTGATATTGGTTACCAGAAGGTATTTTCTACTTGTTCGTCTCACCCCATTGTGGTGTTCCTCTTCTATAGAACTGCCAGCATGACCTATCTATGGCCCAAATCCAACCAGTCATCTGAAAGCAAGAAACTTGTTTCATTTTCTGAAACTATCATCTCCCTTGTGTTAAATCCCTTCGTCTACAGGAACAATGAAGTGAAAGGGGTAGTGAAGAGGGCAATTAATCAAAAAGTCTTGCAGAAGCTAAATGTGTTTTGAGTGCTATTTAAAGTATTTCTACACAAAGGAGGAACAATGAAACACAATAACAAAAGTTTGGGATGAAAGAGTGGAATATTTTTTCGAATTCCACCAGTGTCACTTACTGTGATGGCTGTATCACTGTGTTTTAGCAATACAGATGGTAATCTTAAAATTTGATAATTAGAAGAGATTTTATGATGGGACTATTTTACAAGTTGTGGGCAGGTTAAGAAAATTTCCACACAGCTCTCAAAAGGAAATTCCATTCTCTTTGTCTGAAAGGGTAGGGAGAAAGAGTAGTCACTGAAACTTTTTGTACTCTATGGTTATAAGAAAAAGCCACCCTACAAGAGCTTTGTCCTTTCATAGAGGAAGGTAGGAGCCCCAGCCTTCATCTGCTCTGATCCTTTCAAATCTGCAGCACATGGCCAAGCCAAGTCAGAAAGGGGTAGGACACTTGTTGAGGTAGAACAAAAACTCTAGCCTTCTGAGACACAGAGCAGGATGGAGAAAGGTAAAGTTATTAGGGTTAAATAAAAATATCCACCACAAGCTACTATGTATTCCACAACTAATACGATGTTACAATGATGAATCGTGCAATGCATTTTAAGTAATATAAAAAAGTGTATCCAAAGGAGAGACATGTAATTGCCAAGAATTCATTTGGTAAATTCTTTAAATGGGCTGCAAGTTCAAAGTAAGTAATTTAATAAATTATCTTTGTATTGACTTTTGTTGAAATGATTCTGGATCTTTTTGAGCAGCTGCTAGTCTTTCTGTATAGTACTTCTCAGAAATCAAATAACAAAGGTGTACTTGATACCATAGCAAAGGCAAAGAGTAATTATATTAATAGCCATCATGATTTATTGAGGTTCTTTTGTTACCACATGCCCTTGCAATAGCCCAAGAGATAGATCCTACTATATTTTACAGGGCAAAAATCTAGGATCCCTATCACTTAAATAATTTGACAAGGCAAAGAGTTATTTAGAGTTAGTCATGATTTGATTCCAGGACTTACTGAAGTTGAAATCCAATATGGTAATGCATTAAAATGTCTATCCATATTTTCATCACAGTGAAGTTATACCTTACATGGGAATTTGGGCATGAAAAAGCAAGAGAGAAAAACAAAATGAGACCAAGTCAAGCTGAATTTTGAAAGATCCCTTATATTTCCAGTAGTATAAGCATATGTTGCTTTGATATGCAACCTGTATATAATTGTATCTCTTCCTCTTAGTCTCATTAGGCTATGTTTCTTTTAATTCTACAGTTTCTTCTTCAATCAATGCCTGCCTGCCATCATTCTTTGACAAATTTCAGGAAAATGTAAAAGCTATACTGAATTCACAACTTGCAATGACAATTTTAGATTAGGCACATTCCCTGAGTCATGTATTCATTGTGTGTAACAGGAATTCCAGTTAGGAATTCTTTGGTTTCCTTTAAATGTCTCTCTCTCCTTCAACAGCCTTTTTAGTTTTCAAGTCTAACTTGTATATTTTTTAATTAAGGCTAATAATTTCAGTTATCATCTGGCAAGGCTTTATTGCAATGGCTTTGTACTAGCTGTGTGTGCCTTATGAGTAGGTTGAGAGGTTATAAAATCAATTTAGTAATGCATGTGTATCTGTTTAATGAATTAGCAGAGTAAAATACGAAGACAATGGAACAGAAGTTAATATATGAAAAGACCTTATGAGAGTACTTGACACATAGCAAACACATTCTTTGTGTTTGATATTATTCTCAGAATAAGAGAAAATATAGAACACATTGCATACATTAAAGAGTTATTTATGCATATATTCTATAATGACTAGAGTGTAAAATTAATTTCTTCTTGTAGATACAAGCAAAAATATTCATAAGTCATCCACCTATTCCATATTGGGCATGATTTAAGCTTGAAGGCTTCCTACAGAAAGTTGATAACAATTATTATGATTCAAATAATTTTATTAAAATTGATGTAAGTCACATAGTTAGTGCTATGGATTTTTAGGGACTGGAGAGAATGAAAGCTACATAAAATGAGTTATAATAGGAATTTACCGTGAAATTAAATCCACTGACTTGATTTTATACAATCATGGATTTGAAATCATAATTTCACACTCTGTAACTGTAAGATAGTAATTAATTATTTATCTCTGTGAATCATCAGTTCTTCACATGTTTCTTGTGAAGTCACATGAGTTCATTTTATGCTCTTCCAGGTCACCATATTCCTACAGGAAGGGACAGTGATTGTTAAGGGGGAGGCTTAGCTTCTGGACTCCTCATTTTATTAGTACTTGGGCAATACAGGCAGTTTCCAATGAAAAAGATATGAAAATTGGGGATTTATTTTACCAGACTCCCTTCTAGCTTGTTTGTGGACACTTACCCTAAGCTCAACTAATCAGATTTTAATTGTGAAATAACAATACAAAGAAATGGGGGTAGTGGAGATTCCCATGGAGCCAGTGTTTCTTATTGTCCAGGAGCAACAGAGACAGCAGTGGCAGTGCTGCTGCCCGAGGCCCAGGGCTGGAAGTGCTTCATCAGCTGTGGCATCAGGGTTTAGTGGTGGCCACAGCAGTGTTTTCATGCAATTGCCTCTGGAGTATTGTCTTGTATTTTCACTGTGGTAATGAATGCTGCAAGTCTCTCATATCCTTTCCCATTTTCTATCAGTGCATGCTTTGACACTTTTGTATGAGTGAGGCTTCTCTAGGGAAACAGAATAGTAAGGATACATATACATTATATATAATATCATGAGATTTTTATAAGAATTGTCTCACAAGATTGTGGAGATGGGCAAGGGCAAGTCCAAATATTCTAGTGTAGGTTGCAAGCTGGGAACTCCCATGAACATGTTTGATGAATTCCCAGGAGAAACTGGCAGAGGTAAAGATGGAAATTCTCTCTTTTGATGGCCCAAATGATAAAGTTTCCTTTTAAAGCCATTACCTGATTAGATGAAAAGTCTCTCATTGTTGAGGGCAATCTCAGTTGGTTGTAGATATAATCAGCCATTGATTCAATCAACTTGCTGATGATTTAAATCTATGAAATGTCCTCACAGTAACAATCAGGCCAGTGCTTTCTTGACCAAAGGACTAGACACCCACCTTCACCTGGCCAGGTTGACTCAAAAACTTAACCATCTCACCTTTCAATATTTTCTCTTGTGTAAATCAGCAAGAGTCAGTTTCGATTTGTGCAATGAAGAATCCTGATAGAAAAAAGTCAAACAAATCAGGAATCACACAATGCCATTAGACTAAATTCATTTGTAAGTTCAATCAAAATGGCTCATATGGTAGCCATAGGGAAAGAAATCTCAGAATCTACGGGCAAAAAATGTGTGCATATTTATACATACATACTTATTTGTCATATTAATCTGTAGAGACAGTGCCCATACTTAATCATAAATAAGACATGAATGAACATGAATGTACATTTTTACATACCTTATATGTATGTTTAGCTGAACTTCCTCGTATGCATCCCCCATCATTGACACCCCACACCAACGATCCTCCCCCACCCCAATTTTAACCCTACTGTGATCCAAAGCTTCTACAAAAATGAAGTCATTACAATAGCTAAATACAATTAATAGGAAAATAAAACAATAATGATAAGTTTAAATATAAGAAATAAAATACATAATTTTAAAAAAAAACTAAAAACAAAATTAAATTAAAACATTGGGATATTAAAAAATGGAAAATATTAAAATAAATTTTTTTGACATTTTGCCTTTTGTCACCACAATATCTGGTGTCCTGTCTGTACCGCTGCACCTTCCCCCACTCATTCCCTAGTCTCTCACGATTTTTCATTTTGTTTTTCAAAGAAGTTTTAGGTCACAGCAAAGTCACACAAGAAAGTCTAACATACCCAACATTCTCCCATTTTTCTTCCCCCCATATTAATACCTTTTTATATGTGTAAGGTACCTTTGTTATAGCTGATATACAAACAATGAAACATAGCTACTAAACATAGTCAATGGTTTACATTATGGTTTACACTTTAGACCATACACTTTTATAAATTTTGATATTTATCATGTCTTGTGTCCATCACTGTAAGATCATGCAGGACATTTCCACTGCCCACTAAATACCCCCAGTTCGATATATTTTATTCCTCCATCCCCCTCCCCTCAGGGCCCATGGCAACCCCCTCACTTCACTCCTTGGGTGACAAGTTTCATAGTTACATGCAACAACACTGAGGTCTTGACACACTGGTTTGTCCTCCCAGGAACCATCCATGCTCTTGAGAGACTCCCTCCTGTCTATTTGTGAAGAAATCAGTCCTCCCAATGTTGGGAGCCCCACTCCTTCCCACTCATTATGTGGGTCTCCACCCACTGATACAACACATTATGACAGAACGATCACTCACACACTCCCAAAAGCCTGCACCATGTGCACGCTGTCCTATATGTCCGCCCACCCAACACCCTAAACCAGTAACCCTTCCTTGTCATATTGCCATAAGAGCATTCTCAACTTTGTACCTTCAACCACATACCTGCAAATCCCCAGTGTTCACCTGGTCCCTCTCCCAACCCTCCTCTCAGTACCCTGGACCTTCCAACCCACCTTTCCTAATCTACCCACATGTCAACCCTGCACCACCCAACCCAATAATATCACTACCCTCCTGTCATATCTCTTCAATATGCAACTACACACTTTCACCTTATCATAGATTATGTCCATATGGGTGTTGACTCACAACTTTCTTCTCCCTTTCTATTTTTTATAGAACTATCTTCCAGACGATAGCTCTCTGAGTCTGCTCAATTTGCTTAATTCATATCAGTGAGGTCATGTACTCTTCATCCTTCAATGCCTGGCTTGCTCCATTCAAAATAAGGTCCTCACAATTCATCCATGTTATCCCATGTGTTAGCACTTTATTCCTTCTTACAGCTGAGCAATATTCCATTGTATATATGTACCACATTTTATTTATTCTCTCATCTATTGATGGATACTTGGGTTGATTCCAACTTTGGGCAATAGTGAATAATGCTGCTATGAACATTGGTGTGCATAAATCTGTTTGTGTCTTTGCTTTCAATTCTTCTGGGCTTATACCCATATGCTGGATCATATGGAAGTTCTATAGTTAGTTTTTTGAGGAACTGCCAAACTGTGCTCTACAATGACTGTACCATTGTATATCCCACCAGCAGTGGATGGGATATACATTCCTCCACATCCTTTCCAACACTTAAAGTCCACTGTTTTTTTAATAGCCACCATTCTAATGGGTGTAAGATGGTATCTCATTGTGGTTTTGATTTGCATTTCCCTAATAGCTAGTGATATTGAGCCTCTTTACTTGTGCTTTTTAAAACGGTTTGTATTTCTTCCTTGAAAAAGTGTCTTTTCAGGTTGCTTACCCATTTTTTAAATGGGTTGCTTGTCTTTTTATTTTCAAGGTGTAGGATTTCTTTATATATGCAGGATATTAGGCTCCTATCAGATATATGGTTGCCAAATATTTTCTCCCATTGTATAGGCTGCCTTTTTACTTTCTTTTTTTTTTTTAGAGAGAGAGACTTAAAACAACCAAATTTTATTCTCTCAAAATTTCTGTGGGTTAGGAATATGGGAGAGGCATAGCTGTCAGGTACTGATTTTGGGTCTTTTATGAGATTGCAAACAAATTAAAAACTAGGGCTGCAGTCATGTGAAGACTTGACTCCAACTGGAGGATCTGCTTTGAAAAAGGCTTACAGGGCAGTTGTTAGGAGGCCTCAATTCCTTTTCACATGGACCTTTCCAGAGGGCTGCTTGACCTAGCAGCTGGCTTCTCCAGAGTGAGTGATCCAAGAGAGAGAGCCAATAGGAAGTCCCAGTGTCTTTTGTGATCTAGTCTCTGAAGTCACACTCATCACTTCTGCCTTATTCTATTGGTTATAAGTGAGTTACTAAGTCTAGTTCATGCTCAAGGGAAGAGAACTTATGCTGCACATTTGAAAGGGCACGTTAAAGATTTTGTGGACATTATTTTCTATGTTAAAAGGTCTTTCCTTCTACAATCTACACATTTCATTTGAGAGATTGTTTCTCAGTTCTGATAACATCTTTTACTAGATCCATATCACCCTTGATTCCTAATTACCATGCTTACTCTTTTCTAGTTCTTTCTCTTATCTGTTGGAGCAGCATCCTTCTTTTGAAAGGCAACTGGGAAGATTCTTGCTCTATCAACACAATCTTTGTTTTTTTTCTACTGATAGAGTATCAATTTCTTGCCTGCTCAGAGGAGCACTGAGTTCATACCTCTGAAAGGCAGGGCTGGATTACTGTATTCAGAAGCCCTAAACACTGGAAATATTATTAGTTAAAGAGAGGGATGGGGAGGCAGGAACATGGGTAATTCAAAATAAAAAAAATATTCAATTTTAAAATAAGTTAATTCAAGGCAATGCACAATACTAATTTTTTCAGTGTTGACTCTTTCAGTGCTTTCTCTTTTTTAGTCATAATAATAATATTTATTATTACTATTATAGATACCCACAAAAATATATGATATTTTATTCATGGTAGTAGACCATGAATAAAATTGCTGAATTGAGAAATGTTTCAAAGTTATGTGGGGGCCTAGTAGAGGACAGTGTTGCAATTGATTAGTGATGCCTGCCTTGGCTTGAGGTTGGGAAGTGCCAGCACATGAGTCATACAGTTGACATTTCTGGCATCCATTCCATAAAGTCTTTGCTGAACAACTTCTTTGGCATGAGGCACTGACCCAGATGCTTTGGAAAAATGAACATAGTTCTGAGGCCATGAAAATGTCTAAGACAAGTCTTCATCAGGTGATGCTTTCTCCTCAAAGATCAGCTGCCAACAATCTTGGACTCCTTTGTCTCGTGGTAAAGCACATGGCAGCATCTGCTTGACTGCCCCATCTCTTCCAGATTTCCTTGTTTTCAGCTTCTAGCTTTAGTAGCTTTCTCTCTCTACTACTTTCTTGATAACATCCTTTGGGGTGCAAAAGTTTTTAATTTTGAGGAGATCCCGTTTATCTATTTTTTCTTTTGCTGTTCGTGATTTGGGTGTGAAGTTCATGAAACCATTTCCTATTACAAAGTCCTGTAGATCCTGCCCTATTTTATCTTCCAAGGTCTTTATGCTCTTGGCTCTTATATATAGATATTTCATCCATCTTGAGTTGATTTTTGTATAAGGTGTGAGATGGTGTTCATCTCTCATTCTTTTGAATATTGGTATACAGTTCTCCAAGCACCATTTGTTGAAGAGGCCATTCTGGTCCTGGGCTCTTCTTAGTTGGGAGATTTTTGACGACTGAGTCTTTCTCTTTACTTGTAATTGAACTGTTGAGTTAATCAATTTCTTCTTTTATCAATGTAGGCTGCTTGAAAGTGTCTAGGAATTTGTCCATTTCATCTAAATTATCATTCTTGTTTGCATATAATTTTTCAAAGTATCCTCTTATGATACTCTTTATTTCTGTAGTATCATTGATGATACCCCTTCCTCATTTCCTATTTTGTGTATTTGCATCTGCTTTCTTTTTTTCTTTGTTAGTCTGGCTAACGGTTTGTCAATTTTATTGATCTTCTCGAAGAACCAGCTTTTGGTTTTGTTTATTTTTTCTAGTGCTTTCATATTTTCTATTTCATTTAGTTTTGCTCTAATCTTTGTGATTTCCTTTTTTCTACTTCCTTTGGGGTTAGTTTGTTGTTGTTTTTCCGATTCCTCCAGGTGTGCAGTTAAGTCTTCAATTTTAGCTCTTTCTTCTTTTTTGATATATGTATTTATAGCTCTGAATTTCCCACTCAATACATCTTTTGCTGCTTCCCATAAGTTTTGATATGTTGTGTTGTCATTTTCATTCATTTCAAGGTAGTTACTAATTTCTTTTGAGGTTTCCTTTTGACCCACTGTTTTTCTAAGAGTGTGTTGTTTAACTTTCATATTTTTGTGACTAATCTGGTTCTCTGGACCTTACTGATTTCCAGTTTCATTCCATTGTGGTCCAAGAAATTACTTTGTATAATATCAATCTTTCTGAATTCATTGAGATTTTTTCTGTAGCCTAGCATGTGGTCTATCTTGGAGTATGATCCATGTGCACTCTAGAAGAATGTGTATCCCACTGTATTTGGGTGTAGTGTTCTGTATGTGTCTATTAGGTCCAGATCCTCTAATGTGTTACCCAAAGTCTTTTCTTCTTCATTGTTTCTTTATCAAGACATTCTGTCTAGTGGTGATAATGGTGTATTAAAGTACCCCACTATAACTGTAGAGACATCTTCTTCTCTACTTAGTTTTTCCAGTGTTTGCCTCATGTATTTTGCAGTGCCCCTGTTAGGTGCATAAATGTTTATGATTGTTCTTTATTCTTGGAAGATTACCCCTTTCACTAATATATAGTGTCTGTCTTTGTCTCTTACAATAGTTTTACATTTAAAGTCTATTTTGTCCTATATTAGTATAGCTACTGCCACCCTTTATTGTTATTGTTTGCTTGTAAGATTGTTTTCCAGCCATTCACTTTCAGCGTCCTTGAATCCCTGGGCCTAAAGTGGTTTTCTTGTAGACAACATAGAGATGGGTCATATTTCCTAATCCATTCTGCCAATCTGTGTCTCTTGACTGGTGAATTTAATCCATTAACATTCAATGTTGTTACTCTCAAGGAATTACTTGCATTAGCTATATTTTCTTTGGATTTGTATGTCATGTGTTGTTTTTATTTCTCTTTTTGTTGTTTTTGTTGTTCTTATACTTTCCTCCAACTCTCTCTGTCCTGTTTTTTCCTTTCAACCTGCAGAATTCCCTTTAGTATTTCTTTAAGGGCTGGTATCTTAATGACATGCTCTCTTAATTTCTGTTTATCTGTGAATGCTTTCAAAAGCATAATATTTTGAATTCTTTAATAAATTTTTCTAAATTTTTAAATGAGCTTTAGATTGCATAAATGTTACATTAAAAATATAGGGTATTCTCATATACCCCACACCCTTCCCTTCCCACATTTTCCCACAATAACAACATCTGTCATTAGTGTGGTACATTTGTTACAATTGATAGACACATATTGAAGCATTGCTATTAACTTTGGCCAATAGTTTACATTATAGTTTACACTTTACTCCATACAATTTTATAGGTTTTGACAAAATGTATACCAACCTGTATTTGTCATTGCAATGTCATGCAGGACAATTCGAATGTCCCCAAAAAGCCCCCATGTTATACTTATTCTTCATTCTACCTCCTTCAGAACTTCTGGTAGCCACTGCATTTATATCAATTATACAAGTTCTTCCATTGCTAGAATAATAATAAATCTATAATAGAATAATAATAGAATAATAAGTCTACTTTAGTCCCTTGTTCATTTACCAATCTTGAGGAATTTTGGATGTTGATACCCATTCTGTTTCTGATTGAGAGGGGATTTAGATCCCATGGGGCAGATAGATGGAATTGCCTTGCTTGCAGTTGTAAATACTTTCTGTTTTTAGGGATGGACATTGTCCATCTTCATTCTTTTGTTAGTTGTGCTGGGTGAGTCCAGTGAAAGAAGAGTAGGTTTTGCAACTCTGCTGAGATTCAGGGCTCAACTGGTATATGGACAGACCAAAGATTTACACCTCTGGGACATATAACTTAGAAGTATAGCACTAAATATAGATTCAAATAAAAGGGACAGAAGAGTCATGAGTAAGGAGATTATAAATGAGTCTAACTCTTTTACACTGGGGAGCATATATTCCAAAACAAGGCACACATATAGGATGCCAAGTTCCGGAGATTATGTGCCCTACTTATAGTGTCTAGATTTCTCTAGAACCCTCCTGAGCCCTGTTTGCTGAGGCACTGTTTATTGTGGCAGTCAATGAGATCCTGTTGACACGTGCATAAATGAAATATATTAAACATAAACCACATTTGTATTTACTCTTTCCCCCTTTTGGTCAAGGTCTTTTTCCAGATGCATCACTAGTTGTCACTTGGTAATAATCCCTCAGTGCCAGAGAGGGTCATCCCTGGGAATCATGGCCC
>JAKSZT010041187.1:214518-239242 GCA_026826555.1 Tolypeutes matacus | reverse complement strand
CACTATAGGCAGGGCAGATAATCACAGGAATTTGGCACCCTGTGAGTAGGCCTTACCTTGGAATATATGGTCCTCAATGTATCAGAGTTAGACTCATTTAAATATGTCTTTGTTTCAAAGAAGAATTGTCAGGTAATTTGGCCACTAACTGCTTGTATAAACCTGGTAATATTAAGATAACAACTTCTGAAAATAGATTCCCTTATTTTGACCCAGTTGTGTTCACCAGCATATATTTTTGCTTTCTAGTTTAATCTCACTGTCACATATAATATATGAAAATTGAGAATAGTGCTTGTCATATATGCAGTGCTCAATAGATCCAGTAATTTAGTACTGTTATAATTTCTTTAATTGTTCATTCACCTGTCAGTTGAGTATTCTTATTGTCGTAGAGCAATATAGAACACCTAAAATTTGCCTCAACACCAATATTATCAATCATTGGGGGGTTATTAATTTACCAAATACTCTTATTTTTTATTTTAGATCTTACTAATTTAAAAGTTAGTCTTGTTTTTGTTCTGTACATTAGAAAATGAGCAAAGAGGTGTGTATTAAATATATAAGTATATTCCTTGTGAAATATTTCCCCTTATTATTTACTTATATGAATTTATATTTTTATTTTTCCTGGAACTCACTCCTGTAATAATACAACTCAATCTAAAAATACCATTTTATTTCTCTTTAGGTTTCCATATTCCTTTAACTATCTCTTCACATTACTTTTACCCCCTCATAATATTTCCTAAACTTGTTTTTATATTTATCTTCTTCTATATCCATTTATCCTCTCTGTCTTTATAGTTGAACCTGTCCATTCTCAAAATTTAAACCAGAAGAAAAAAAATATTGCATCTTGCTCTCCATATTAGCATTACTATCTATTTATAATGAATGCATTTTAGAGTAGTAACTGGTATCTGTTACAGAGATGTGGGATGAGAATCCTAGGAAGAAAAGCATACAAAATTGTTCTCTCTTTTAGGTTGGCATTTTTGAATTCTAAACTTATCAGTCATAAATGAAACCAATCAAACAAGAATCAGGGAAGTTGAATTTTGATTCACGAGTAAAATAGTAAAAGATTCCATCATGTAGTTATTGAGAGGTATAGGGTTTGTATATCTGGATATGTGTTTTATATTCTAAAAATAAACTGACACACTTTTAATAATATATGTAATTTTGTTATTAGTTTACAACTTCTTTAAATTGAACAGGAAATGGCTTATAATCCCACATTTGCTTATCTTCCAAGGAGAAGTTACATTTTCCAAGATTAATGGGCATTCTAATATTTTCATGTAAAAATTGAGTGTTGCAACCTTCAAGAATTATTGCCTTATTAAGATATGCATACTAGCATTTTAATTATCTGTCTAGTTACTCTGGAAATGTGTAAGATTTTTGTTTGCATAAACATTTGAAAAACATAAATGACCACTGTATTAAAGTTTTTGAAATTTTGCTCTCCAAACTTTGGGTTAAATATTAGTTATCACTGTTATCATTCCATAGGAATCATCAAGCATTATTTTATTTTATTTTATTTATTTATCTTTTAATCAAACTTGGAAAAAATCAGAGAGTAGTAATGGGAAATCATACAAGAGTGAGGGTATTTATCCTAGCAGATTTGACTGATAACCCACAATTGAAAGTTGTGTTATTTATTTTCTTGCTTCTCATCTACTTGCTCGGCATCACTGGCAATCTAAACATCATCACATTCACCCTGCTGGATGCTCACCTCAAGACCCCCATGCATATTTCCTTTGGGATTTTTCTCTTTTAGAAATCTCTTATACTACTACATGCCTCCCTAAATTTCATGTTATTATGACAACTGGAGACAAAACCTAAAACTGTTATAGCTCAAGTATTTTTTACCATCCTCCTTGGTTCATCTGAATTTTACCTGCTGGCAGCCATGTCCTATGACCACTATGTTGCCATCTGTAAGCCCCTGCACTAACAAATATCATGAAATCTGCACACAGCTTTTCCTCAGTTGTTGGCTTGCTGGGTTCTTTGTCATCTTTCCACCACTCATCATGGGTATAAACCTTGACTTCTGCACCTCCACCATTGTTGATCATTTCTATTGTACCACTACCCCAGTTCTGCAGATCTCTTGCTCAGACACATGGCTACTGGAGACAATTGGTTTCATATCAGCTTTGGTGACACTCTTGCTCACTTTGGTAATGGTGATAATATCACATATCTACATTGCATTGAGGATTCTAAAAATCCCCTCAACTAATCAAAGGAAAAGGGCATTTTCCATGTGTCCTTCCCACATGATTGTCATCTGCCTCTCTTATGGCAGCTGCATTGTCATGTATATTAAACCCTCAGTCAAAGAAAGAATACACTTTAACAAGGGGATTGCAGTGCTAAATACCTCAGCTGCCCCTCTTCTGAACCCTTTTATCTACACCCTGAAGAACCAACAAGTGAAGAAAGCTTTCATGAATGTGGCACAAAGAATTGTCTCTTTCTTTAAAAAATGAATAAACTGTTGAAACATGGGAGCAAAATGAAAAATCCAATCATCAATAAATAGTTTCCAGTACCTATAATAGCTGTTTGTTATTTATTTGCTATTGGTCTATATCTCTTTTCAAGCTTTTTTCTCACAAAAACCCTGTTAGAAAGAAGTGATATTGTTTCTTTTTCATTAGAAACTTGAAAAATTTTAATTTCTCTTCCTCTGAATAACTGAAATGGAGTTAGAATTTTCAATCTATTTATTTCATGTTTTAAGAACTCTAGTTAATTATGATTATAATATATTGTTTATTTTGTACTATATTTAATACATCATATAATGTACATTTAATTATATTATTACATTCTTAATGAATAATAATTTGTGATCAGTCACAACTTAATTAGAACTAACATTTTTGTAAGATACTCTTTTACTTCTATCTATTGTATATGTATATTATATGAAAAAATAGCAATTAGTAGCTCCATGGAAGTCATTTCTTTCCTAGAATCTTTATAGAAAGGGCAGGAAAATAATTTTATGTTAGAGAAACCTGACAAATACAACTTTAAGTTAATATCAACAGTGTAAGTCCTGCTGTATCTATCCTAGATATGAAGTGATAAAAATGACAATTATCTATGTGGTCTTCCTCCCAAACCCATAACCCCTGTCTAACCATGAGGAAAATGGCAGTCAAATCCCAATTCAGGGTTGTTATACAAATAGCTAATCAGTACTACTCAAAACTGTCAATACGTCAAAAACAAAGTCTTGGAATCATGTCATAGCCAAGAGCAGCCTGAGGAAACAAGAGTACTAAATGCGATATAGTATCCATAATGGAATTTTCTGGGAGGAGGAAAGAGATATTAGGTAAATGCTAAGGAAATCTGAATAAAATATGGGCTTTAGTAAATAATAATGTGCTAATAATGGTTCATTACCTATAACAAATGTTTCATACTAATGTAAGATTAATGATAGAGTAAACTGGAGATGAGAAACATGGAAAAACTCTGTACTAACTTCGCAAATTTTCTGTAAATATAAATCTGTCTTGAAGGAAACATTTAATTTGGATATTATTAGTCCAAGATTAGTCATTAGAATCACTGTTCATCTTTAATAAAATTATCTCTTAAAGAACTCTAATTTGGTTTTAAGTATATTTCGTAGAAACTTGTTAACATTTGTTTTCTCTTTTGGAAATGGTTACAATTAAGAGTTTTGCATTTAACCTTGAGAGGATATTTATTACCTTATGTTCATTTTCAAAAAT
Source organism: Tolypeutes matacus (assembly GCA_026826555.1). NCBI lineage: Eukaryota > Metazoa > Chordata > Mammalia > Cingulata > Chlamyphoridae > Tolypeutes > Tolypeutes matacus. The sequence goes on along the minus strand of JAKSZT010041187.1, from coordinate 235,457 downwards.
CAAAGCGTAAAATACGTTCTTTAAATAGTGTATCAAAAGAGAAGATATAACTTTAAATTAAAATGACATACTCTTTGAAGCCAAGGGCAGACATCTTAAGTAATTATTTTATTCCCTTCAAAAAACATTTACTGAGGTACACACATATTCATGTATGTTTCCTATAAGTAAATCCCAAATATTAGAAGAAACAGATTCTTCTCTTAAGAATAGATTTTTTTTTATCTGTAGTTCACAATTTAGCAGGGGAATCTAAAAACAATTTCTCTGTAATGACAAGAACATTTTATAAAATGAAGTATAATAGAAAAGAATTTGTCACAAGGCCACATGATAATTCATAAAAAATTTCTTTCAAAATTTTCAGACTTGTTCAAAGAAAACTACACAACATTCTGGACATGGAATGGAATGCAATATTCATACTCAGTGATATAAAGACTCCAAATTTCAAAGATATCAGTTTTTCATAAATTTATCTAGGGAGTCACCAAATCCCAACCCAAATCCTATAGAGCCTATTTTTCAAAATTTATATGTGATTCAAAATTAACCTAGAAATATGTCAGCCATGAAGAAGCAAGCCATCCTAAAGAAGAATAAAGCACTAACAGATTTCATAACATATTTCAAATCACTATACTTAAGAAAGTGCCAATTTTGCACAGAAGAAGGCAAATAGACAAATGAATAAAAAATTATATTTATACATATATACACACAAATATATATATCCATACATATATTTTCATCTGCTTTCTGACAAAATGATACTACATTTCAATGAGGAAATGATTATCTTTGTCATAAAAGTATTAAAGAATGCTGTGCTGTTTGATTATCCACAGAGAAAAGAAATAGATTTTGACCTCATCACCAAGCAAATTTCCCAGAGGGACTATTGACTAAATGTGGAGAGTAAAACATTAAAAATTGTGAAATGAAACAGAGGATAATCTGTTCATGATCTTTGGTAAATAAATGTTTTAAACATAACATAAAGTCACCAACAAAAAAGAAAAATGATTAGTTAGATTTTATTGCATTAAAAGACATGAATAATGACCCCTTTTTTAGTGCCTGTATTCTGTATCTTGCTCTTTCCCTTCAGGGAGGTACCCTAAGCACAGAGAGAGAATCCAAGGCAAGAAAGGTCAGAGTTAACTTGAGAGCCACTCAGCTAAGGAGGAGTGTCAGGGTTCTTAGCATGGCCCTAGAGCCCCTGGTTGCATCTAGAATTGAGCATGGCAGCTACTTAATGGCATATGTATATTTAAGTCCTAATCTAAATGGGTCTCTTAGACTGCTGCATCACTGTCCACACTCTTTTTTGTGAAGGCTGTAATCTATCTCCTGTCTGTATTGCTTAAACTAAACTCAAACCATAAGAAAACAGCTAAACTCTGGACACTCAAACACTACATGAAAATCTTGACAAGCAACTCTTGGTGTTGTAAACATATGAAAAGAGAAAAAGAGATTAACCACAAAAATGAATTATGTGTCTCCTAAAGGAATAAATAGATGTTAGTTCTGCCCACATAATTTCATTCACTCATTCCAGCTAATATTTTATGCATCATCTAGATGTAAGATGGATAAGGCAGTGATTTGATAAAAGGGGAAATGAATAAAAATGGATCCAAAAATTTTCTTTATATCTCTAGTTGGTAGTAATTCCTTTTTTTTTTAAGAAGCATTTTTATTTCTTTTTCTGTGAATAAGTCTCTTTATTTCCTTTGTGTGCTTTTTTCTCTTAGTAACATATATATAACCTAAAATTTCCAGTATAACTACATATAGATAGATAAAATTACACAGAAAATTTTAATCTAGAATTTATAAAGAAATTGCAAAAATCAAGAAGAGGACAGGCAATTCAATAAAAAAAAATGGACAAAAATGTCTAAAACAAGTATATCCAGAATATTCAAAGAATATGAACAATTGAACAAAATAATTTCTCATTAGGGAAGTGCAATGTGATAATGCTGCTAATTCATACCCATAAAATTTTTAAAATTGAACAATCAAAAGCAAAAAACAAACAAAATAAAAACAGAGAATACCAAGTGTTAGCATGCATTAAAAAGTGTCTTATAAGCTATTAGTGTGATTATAAATTTTTATGAAAACTTAGTAAATCTATTATTTAATTTAAACACCATATTGCTCATCAAGTGTACATGTGCAAGCTCATTCATTCTTGCATTTTCATAGTTGTAACAAAGTAACACCCTCACCCATCTGTTTATTAACATTAAATATATAAATTATTATTGTATTCAAACAATGAAATATACTAAAAATAAATATAATAAACTACTGAAATAAGCAAGGTTAAATCTCACATGCTCATATGCTCAGGAAATACATGTTACATTTTGTTTAATTTCATTTCTTAGAAGTTCAAAATCTGGAAAACTAAACTGATACTAAAGTATAAATTAGTGTTTACTTTTGGGAGGGGTCATGTTTGGAGGCATCTTCTTCTATGCTGATAATATTCTGTTTTTTTAATGTGAATTATTGTGAATGAGAGTAATTGCTCCATGAAAAATTATTTAGCTCGAATGTTATCCATTTATGAGCATCACTGTTTGCATGGTGTAATTTAATACAAATGTGATTTTAAAAAGCTATAATTGAATAATGCTCATTCTGGACAAGGTGGAATAAAAAAGGGACTGACTAAGGATCCTGTTACTCAAAAAATATTCAGCAGGGATCCTTATATTTTTTTTCTCTTTTATATACCAAGCTGAGTACTAGAGGTGTCCATGCCAAGATATGCCATGTGAGCAGGCAAAACATACGGTAGTCTTTAACCATTAAAAGATGAAGGTGAGAACATGGATGGATGGCTGGTTCAGCTTGGCTGGACAAATTTTTTAAGCCTACCTGCCTGTTCTCAAGTCAAGCACTGCGAATAATATCGCCACCTGCTCCCTCATCTCAATGGGCACTGCAGCAGCAGAGTTGTCCGCTGGCCACTGCCCTGCACCACCACTGCCTTGCAATAACATGGTGGATCCCTTCTGCTGTGCACCTATAGGGGGAACTTTAACCTCCATCAGCTCTCTAATAAAGAAGATGCAACTTTCCCACAGGGAGAGAACTGTGATTTCCACACCTCTAGAGTAAAGAAGAGCTGCCCTTGTCTGGGGTACCTGTGGGCAGAATACTGTGTTTTGTTGCTACCGTGAAGGAGCAAGGTTTACTCTTGCCTCTCCCAGGCAGTACTGAGGAGATCTGAAGTTGCGTCTGGATAATATACACATGAGGCAGGCAAATATAGCACTGTAGAGGATTTATAGTTTAAATTACCACAAATAAAACAACTGCTGAGAAAGGGTGAGGGAAGACATCCTGAGCTGTGGCGTATGCGTGTGCAGGAACTGGAATAGTCTAGAAATAGGAAAGATTGAATTAACTGCACAGCACTACTGAACACAAGGCACTGAATTGTAAACCCTAAGGTTTACCAGGCAGCAGGGAGGCTATGTTGGAGGAATTGTTAACCTCTACTCTGATTGTTGTATAGTTTAACAATCTTATGTGGGCGAAAATTTATTTTCATGGGACTTCATGTACCCTTTGTTTTGTACTTCTTGTGTGAAGGACAGGCATTGGTTTGCCTCCCTCTTGAAACACTCTGACTTCCACAGTAAGGGTGGTAAACAAGAACTTCAGATTAGTCAGAGCAGTCAATAAAGTGAACTAATTATTGGAAAATTCACCAAAAGCCATGTTGGTTTAGAAAAGAAAGGTAATTTGTGGGAAGCAATTGCAACGACATTAATACATATCTGTGCCAGCTTTTGTCCTGGGTTGCCTTGAAAGATAAAAATAGTGTCTCTTTTTGGCAGAATACAGAATTGTTTGCTGACCAGGATATGTCAGCCAATGTCTCCCAACTGGCAAATTGAGACAGGTTTACAGACAGTCCTTTAAACAATTGGAAATTTGCTAAATTTGGCATTAATCATCTGTGACTCAGGCTCATCCTATGTACAGCATCCTCAAGATCTGCCTTCCACCTGGTGCCCCATATGATTTGTGGAAAAAGGAGAACTGATAAGAATAAGAAGCTCATGCTGCCTGCTGAGCAGGGAGTAACAAATTCCTTTGTCTCTGACCCCCGTGTCTTGTGTCTTCAGCATCCATAAAATGGAGAAAGGTTATAATGCAAGTAGGATAAAATTTCAGACCCTCTCAGTTTTTGATAATACAATAAATTTGACAGAGTAAGAGAAAGACAAATATATAATGGTTTAAATAAGATGAAGTTTTTAAACTCATTTAAATATGTTAAGATTGTTGCATAAATTTATTGCATCTTGTTTCCTTGTACATCGTGCTATCTTGTCAGGGACCCGAGTGTGTTCTATCTTGTCGAATAGTCAACCCAGTGTGTTTGTTCATTTTCATGGCTCAGTATGTTATACCTTCATAAATGCATTATAACAGTAAGAGATGACAAAGAAGATGAGGAGAGCAAACCCCTTTAATCAAAGACTAATGACTAGAAGCTAAAAAAAATTATTTCCATTTCTCTCCATTGGCCAGAATAAGTCACAGGAAGTTGCATGGAAGACTAAAGCATTGGATTTTCATTCTGGTTAGCCTTATACATAGATGAATATTCTATTAATATGGAAGAAATGGAGAATACTTAATTACGGAATATTATTTTTTGATCCACTGCATGATATTACAAATTCACTGTGCAGAAAAAAGTTGGAGGCCACATAAGATGTGAAATGTTTAATTGGGAGTGGAGATTAATAATGGCACATAATTTAAGGTACAAATTTGTCTATGACAGAATGTATTCTCCATCTTCAATTCTCACTTTTTATTCCCACCTGAAATAACCTTTCTTTTTCTGCTGCCAAACCGTTATCTATGTATTTAAGGCTTCATAGCATGCATATGTGGAGGCCAAACATGTATTAGGCCAATCTTTACTGAATTCTATGGAGACATAATTAAAATAAATAATTTTACATATGTATTATTTTTTAATTCTTTAATGCCGAGAGAACATGTGTATGGCAAACAAATTGGTGATCCATAGGGAAATACTGTTGTTAGTCACAGATCCGTCAGATAATTCCTCAGAATTTTTTGTCATTTTCCTGCATGGTACAGAAAGCATAAATAGTCCATGGGATCAAGAGTTGATTACTTTTTATACGGCTCTGTGTATGATACTCATGAAAGTATTCACTACGTAAGTAAATTATAGGGGAAATTTCAATACGGTAACCTAAAAATCTGCAAAAAAATTCTAATCAAAACATTACCAAAGTAAACATTTAAGCAATCATAAATTGTGGGTAGAGTGTGGTCCATGCAGAGAAGAATGTAACATCAGTGCGCTGTCTTTAGTGTGATGACAAAAGAGTTGAACATTGAACTGCAGATCATTTTGCCTGCTGAAATATGTGTATATGTGTTCTTAAAGAAAGATTTTTGAGATTCTAAATGCATTTGGCAGGCTGCTTTATGACTAAAAAGATGAAAAGAATATGTTTTACAACTAAAAGTATATATTTTCTGTTACATATATTTTAGTCCACTTTAGTTCTATTTTGAGCATTAAAACATCAACCATTTTTTTCCAACCTTTTAAATTTTGATTTAGGAAAAATGGTGAAAGACGAAAAATGGAATAAAATGATCATTTAGCATTGTAAAGTGTTTAAATTTAAAATGTACCTGCTATTCAAAATATCTACTATGATTAAAAATCACTGCATTTATAGGCATGAGATATAATGGTTTTATAATAAGACTTTTGTTGTTTTATTTTACAGTGTGTGTTGGGGGAGTGATTGTTGTGTATGATTGTTGAAGTTAGAGAAAGTAATCAGTTGATGTGATAAAATTCTGGTTTAAATGATTTAGATATATTAGTTCCTTTACTTGTTACCATTAGTGTGATTTGGGTAAATGAGAAAAAAATCCGTATTCAGTTGCTTCATAATTATTTGAATGTGCAAGGATTGTTAGCAGAAATGTCATTTATTTCCACCTGTATATGTTTGTATTATTGACACACATGATTGTGAAAACTGATCTCTAATCATAGACTTCCCTGCTAGGATGACCCTGTCTCATCTTATAATGCACCTTCTCTTCCTGTGAACTAATCTAGGTAGTATTGGAGATACATTTTGTTTCACCTATACATTTATTATTCCTTTATGCAGGCCTTTTAAATAATAATGTATGTTTTAGAGGTTGGAAATAATTCTCATAATATTCTAAAGACAAAAAAAAAAAACATTCTTTTATATAGGGCCCATCAAAAATTTAATCATTTTATGTGTTTTATGATAAAGATACTGAGGAAAGAAATTTTCATGAGATTTATCATTTATCATTTATAAATGCTCTGTAATTTAGTCTGTAATTGTTTGCGCAACATTGTGTAATATTAAGAGGACTTCTTCTAAAGGAACAGACTTTTAAATCTTAATCCATGGTCTTCCAGTTTAATATCTGTGCAAACCTCTTTCTTGCTGATTCTCATTTATTAAATGCTGGATGTTGAGAACAGAAATCTATTATTAATAACCTCTTTCATTTCCTGTTGCTGGACATTTGAATATCCTTATAATGGTAGGGAAATATATGCCTTCTGAAATTTTCCTCAGTGATTCATAATGAATTTGAAATTAACAAAATATTTTCTCTCCTTGTCTTCCAGGCCATGTTGATCTCCAAATGCATCATGTTTTCAGCCTATATTTCAAATGAAGGCCACAAGGTAACTTAAGGAAGAGAAGATGGAGAGAAATTCCATGCTAAACACTCCTTCATCATAATTTTTTTAAAATTAATTATTTACATAATTTTAATGTTCCTTTAATTTTTTCCTCAAACTCACTCTCTCTTCAACAGTCCTTTTTCCTCTAGACTTGCATGAGCACAGTCTTTATCCTTCTCTTCCCTTTACATTGCCCATCACATACAATTCCCTAAACTCATGGTTATATATTTATATTTGCTTCTATATCTTTTTACCTTGTTTTTACCTTTACTTAACCCTGTCCATTTTCAGAGCCATAGCCTGCAGAGAAATCTTTAGTTTCTTGCTATGCACATCAACATTATCGCACTGTTCCTGATGATTTTACATTGAGGCATGAGGTGGAAAGAGAAGAGAGTGACACCAGATATGAGCAAATGAAATTATTCCCTATGTCTCATATTCACTTATGTGAATTCAGATCTCATTAGCTATTAAAGTAAATGAGAAAAGAATCAGGCATTTAAGTTTGATTAGTTGAATAAAATGGCAAAGGTGTACTATCCTTGGTTACTGGCCAGGGCTTGTGTGTGTATATATACGTGCGTGTGTGTTTACGTGCATGTGTGCATGTGTTAAGTGCTCAGTATGGTTAGATGTACTTGTAATGATGGATATAATTTTGGTCCCAGTATGCAAACTTCTTTAATTGATTAGGACATTGCCTGACATCCCAACTCTTGCATATTATCAGAGGGAAAAGCCTTTTTCTTTGTTTTATAGACCCCTAGTTTACTCACATAAAAGCAAGCAAAAATTCTTTATTCTTTGGTCAAAATGCAAATTAAATTTTAATTCTTTTTCCAGGTATCTGGGAAATGCTATCTATTTTTTTCTTACTGGTTTAATTCCATAAATTTAAATGAGTACTTTATTGCTATATCTCAGGGGTTGTTAACCAGGAGTCCATGAAGTTGAATTGAAATTCAAGAAAGCATTGTTCTCATGGGGACATATTAGTGCGGTTGTGATATATTTATTAAATAATACACAGTATAGTGTGGACTTAGTAAGGCCTCCATGGTTTTCACCTGACTGACAGAGGGCTCTGTGAAATGAAAAAGGTTAAGAACACTTGCAGTGTATCTGAACAATTCTTGGCAAACTGTAGCTTAAATACTGCTATTTACATGGGGATCATCAAGTATTTTATTTTTAATTTTTCTGTTCAGACTTGATAGAAGGCATACGACCATAATGGGAAACCACACAAGAGTGATCATGTTTATCCTAGCAGGTTTAACTGATGACCCACAATTGAGAGTTGTGTTATTTATTTTCCTGCTTATCACCTACTTGCTCAGTATCACTGGCAATCTAACCATCATCACACTCAACCTGCTGGATGCTCACCTCAAGACCCTCATGTATTTTTTCCTTCGGAATTTTTCCCTCTTAGAAATCTCTTATACTACTACATGCATCCCTAAATTGCTGGTTATTATGGCAACTGGAGACAAAAGCATTTCCTACAACTGTTGTGTCACACAACTGTTTTTTGCCTTCCTCCTCGGTGCATCTGAATTTTATCTGCTGGCCGCCATGTCCTATGACCGCTATGTTGCCATCTGTAAGCCCTTGCACTGCACAACCATCATGAACAACAAAATCTGCACTCAGCTTGTCCTTGGTTGTTGGCTTGCTGGGTTCCTTACCATCTTTCCACCGCTCACCTTGGGTCTAAACCTTGACTTCTGTGCTTCCAACATTGTTGATCATTTTTATTGTGACAGTACTCCCCTCCTGAGATCTCCTGCTCAGACACACGGCTCGAGACAATGGGTTTCACCTCAGCTTTGGTGACTCTCTTGGTCACGTTGGTAATGGTGATAATATCATACACCTACATTGCATTGACAATTCTAAAGTTCCCTTCAACTAGTCAGAGGAAAAAGGCATTTTCCACGTGTTCTTCCCACATGGTTGTCATCTCCCTCTCTTATGGTAGTTGCATCTTCATGTATGTTAAACCCTCAGTCCAACAAAGAATTTCTTTTTCCAAAGGAATTTCAGTGCTCAATACCTCGGCTGCTCCACTTTTGAACCCTTTTATCTACACCCTGAGGAACCAACAAGTGAAAATAGCCTTTATGATCATGATACAAAGAATCATGTCTTTGCCAAAGAAATGAATGTGCTGTTGCATTATATAAAGAAAATGAACAAAGGAGTATCAAATAATATCAACTCATTCCTTAGTACCTACTGCCAATCTTTGATATTCATCTTTATCACATTGCAAGCTTTATTTTTCATAAGTCTTTGTCCCAAAGAAGATAATTTTCAATTTGTCTCCTTTAAGCATTCCTTTTCTGATTTCACTTCCCTCCTTAGCTATCTGGAGAAAATGATGCTAAATTTTTTGTTCTGTTTCATTTTCCTTTAGGTATTCTAGTGAATCAATATAGTTTCACTTAATATTTAATGTATCACACAATGCAATGTTTGTTATACTATTCTGTACTTACTAAGCTATTAATTGCAATCAGTAATAATAGACAATTTTTTTAATATATCTCTATCCTGACACCAAGTTACTCATATATATTTCATTTAAAGAAAATTTTTAAAACTGTAGCAGGTATTAGCTATCAGTGTTAATACTCAACATTGGAAATGTTTATTTAAAAAATCTGTGTGTGGTGTTTCAAAATACAGTCTACAAAAACTAGTTTAGTTTGTTTCTGAGAGATATTTATATTAACCAGAATTTGAAGTATAGTTGATAGAGAATTTATCTTACCTGTTTATTTAAAAATTAATAATGTAATCCAATATATAATTGGTATTTCCATACAGAAAAAAACTTACAAATAATTTGGGATACTTCTGCAGCTTATTTGAAACTGCTTGGCAAATGAATGTTTTAATGATGAATTAATGCTTCTTATTGCATTTATTCCTCTCAATAATTATTTACATCTGATATATATATGTAACCCCAGTTAGTGAAATCAAAATTGTAGGAGAATCAGTTTCAGTTATTAAGGAAAAATTTTCTGATGGCATGCCACAATCCATTAGGGGATTATGAAATCAATTTCTTTGACATGACCAGCATTTTATAAATAATATGAAACACAAAGTTTTTCAAATACAAACAGTATTTTGTGAAATTTGTGTTTCAGAAATGTGGGTATAATAGGCCATAATATTGTTTCTTATTTCTTCTTTTTTATTTTTAACTATTTGTTTTGATTTGAAAAAAAGAAATATCTTTGAAAAATACTATCTAAAGCAGCAAACAAAAATACAGCCAGAGAGGAAAGGAAACTTAGAAAAAAATTATTGGACAATTTAACAGGTTTCTGTAAAATATGTACAATGAAGTAGATTTTAAAAGATATTTGGGTTTTAAATATGACTTCAGGAAGAAACAGTTATTTAAGTTACATGGTTATTTTTTCCTTTGATCAATTTTTTTTCCATTTGAGAAAGTAGAACTTATACTCTTAGAGTATTATCTAAATATAGAATATTAACTGCATAAATAGTAAAAATACATATGTAACATTTTGAGAAAATGAATAAAAGTAAAAACTATAGCTCATCAATATTCTGAGTACAGTTGATTCTGTTATATGCCAATGAGTTTGCTTAAAATGTCCTGCCATGAATTTATCATTTTAAAATATGTCATCTGTAAGTTATTTATCATAGATGATACTCTGTAACAATCAATAAAGGTCTAACAAGTCTAAACTAAGACTTGGACAGTCCCATTTCTTCCCACTCCAAGGCAGAAGTAAAGTTTCATCATCTGTTCTCCCTGGTACTTTTCTTGTTCTATGACATACTGTCTCACATTTACATTCATTAGAACCATCAATATTGATCTCTGATAGTTTACTCCTGCTGGTTTTGTTTTGTTTTTTACATTGGATCTTTAACAAGTAAAAAGGTTTCTTAAGTAAGTGAACAACATTGTTCTTGAGGAAATTCTACCTGAAATGCTCAAATACTTGATGCTGAAATGTTTTCTGCCTTTCTGCCCTTTCAGGTAGAATGGACAACAAATGCAATGTTGAAATAAGACCTATATTTTGTTGAAAATCCACTAGATTCCAGACACTGTTAATAGTTTATATAAATCACATAACTCTTGAAACAACAGTGATAAATTTATAAATAGCATTATGCATAGAATCAAAATTGAGCTCAGAGAAGTTAAGAATATTTCAAATGACAAAGAGCTAAAATCAAGTCAAATTTAAACTCAAGAAGCTTTGTTTCCTTTAGTCGAATAGATCTTTTAAGAATCTATCTTAAGCCTAGACTCCAGTAATTCCTGAATTGCATGGTAGAAGACATTTCTTCCTTCCTCCCTTCCTGCTTTCCTGCCTTCCTCCCTTCTTTCCTTTTTTCCATACAAAGCACACCGAGTTGAAGGCTGAGTAGAAAGAATACTGTTTTATAATTTTATGCACCCATTCATACATGAAAATCCCATTCTATTCTCTTTTGCTTCCTCATTCCTTCTGGCTACAAGGTTAATAAAATCATTCTGAAGCGTCTAAGTACCCAATTTGGATATCACCTGTCTTAATAACATTACCTGTCTTCTCAAGGCAATTTGTTACTCTATTTTCTGTGCAACTTCACTTAAATTACTATTGATCTTTCAAAACTCCATGGCATTTATCATTCAAACATCATTCTTATTTTCCAGTGGATTTGCCCATAAAATCTGTTGTATTGAACCAGCTTTCACAAAGTAATTTCTAATAGATATATACTTCTCCATTGACTTATGGATGAATCTATATTTTCATTATCGAAGTTGGTCTTCCAAAATTTAAATAATATACCCAAGATTGAAAGTTCCTTATTTTTCATTCAAAAGTGGTATATTGAAAGTTCCATGCCGTATCTCAGGGAAGATATCCCAAACTTTTGTCAATTACACAGTAACATAAAAAGTCTTCTCCTCTAAAAAATATTGTTGCTTCTAATTTTTGAAAGTACATCAATATTTTAACTAAACTGAAATATAATTAGATGTTTAAACATATTGGCATTTTTATGACTAGTGTCTCTAGAACATATAGACCATTTTCCTATTTCAATAAGCTCCAGGCTGACATCTAGTCCTTATGTAAACATTTCAAAATGCCTCTTCCTAAATTTTAGGTTATTATGCCATTTTTATTGCTCCCTTTCTTCTAAATATGTCATAGTCACTATATTCAGATACTCATATAAATCCTTACTCATTTGTAATCCTCTCATCATGATTTTTAAATTTTAGTTAGACCTTCCCTTTTTTCTTATTTTAATTTCTTTTTATTTTTAATTACTTTTATAACTTCCTCTTGATATATTTACCAAAAGCTGAACTAGATTTCCCATTTTGATCAAAATACCTGAAATATTCTATTCCTAAGAAATATGCCTCCCTGCATGCTTTCCAATCTGCATTGCTTACATATTTCTATTGCTATTTTTTAATTTCATATTACTCCCTCACCCCTTCCTTATTGGTCTGTAATTCACTCTAGGTGTTTAAATTTGAGTTGTCCAAGAAAATTATTGACCACTAGGTGGAATTAACTGTGGGAACCCAAGGCCTCCCCCCAGGTCCTCAGCATGTAGCTACCTGCATGACCTACACATAAGTTAAAGGCTAACAATCTTCACCAGAGGGGAAAGAATGCATAGATTATATTTAAACTATAATTTTCCCAAAGCAGTAAACAACCTTGGTAAATGTCCTTCCTATGAGATCTAAAACAACTCCAAATATGAAACCAACAAAATAACCAAGTAAAATTAATAAGAAATCCATTTATGATAGCAAGTAAAAGAATCAAACACCTAGGAATAAACATAACAAAACATGTAAAGGAATTTTATGCAAAAAACTACACAACATTGCTAAAAGAACCTTAAAAAAGAACTAAATAAGTGGAAGAATATTCTGTGTTCATGGATTGGAAGATTAAACATCATTAATATGTTTGCATTACCGAAATTGATTTACAAATTTATTATACTAATAAAAATTAAATCAGTATTTTTTACTGAATTGGAAAAGCTAATTATGAGATTTACTTGCAAAAGTAAAGGGCCCCGAATAGCTAAAGACATATTAAAAGAGAAAAATGAAGTTGGAGGAATCATACTACATGACTTTAAAACATACAACAAAGCTACAGTGGTCAAAACTGCATGGTATTGGTATAAGAATAGACACACTGGCCAATGGAACAGAACTGAGAGTTCTGATATAGATCCTCATAAATATGGTCAACCGATTTTAGACAAGGCCACTAAGCCCATTCAACTGGGAAAGAATGGATTCTTTTTTCTTTTTTAATTTATTTTTTATTTTTTTAATATATTTTAAAAGATGCTTAGATTACATAAATGATACACAAAAATTACAGGGATTCCCATGTTCCCCACCTCCCACTTAAACATCTTTCATTAGTGTGGTACATCACCTGCAATGGATATACACATCCTGAGACTTTGCCACTAAGCATGGATCACAGTTCACATTGTAGACCACACTCTCTCCCACACAGTTCTGCATGTTATATGCTGATGTAAAATGACCTATATCTGTCGTTGTAATGTCACTTGGGATAATTCCCAAGTCCTGAAAAAAACCCTGTATTACAACTGCTTTTCCCTCTCCCTGCTCCGAAAGCATCCAGTGGCCACTGGCTCCACCTCAATGTTGTAATTTCTTCCATTGCTTGAATCACAATATTTCTACAACAGAATGCCAGTAAGTCCACTCTAGTCCATAGCTCTTCCCCCAATCCTGAGGAGTCTGGGATGGTGATGTCCACTCCACCTCCAAGTGAGATGGGCTTATATCCCATGGATAAAATGGATGGGATTATCCTCCCTGTAGCTGCAAACTCTCTCCATTGCCTGGGATGACCGTTGTCCATCATCATCTCCCTGCCAGGTGACTTGGGTGAGTCCGCTGGGCTGCAGAGTAAGAGTTGCAACTCCACTGAGATTCCAGGCACAGCTGGCACATGGGCAGGCCAAAGGCTCCAGTCTCTGGAAGTACACCTACAAACTCCAGCACCACATATAGGTTTGGATAGAAGGGACTGATGGACCATGTGCAGGGAGGAATTATTTGAGTCCAACTCTGTCACTCTCAGGAGCACAGATTCCAAAGTATAGCCCACTGATAAAGCATCAATGTCCTTATATAGGACCTGGGTGTCTCCAGAGCCCTCAGGATCCCCTCTGTGTGGGGTGATATCCACTTTGGTGTTCTATGAGATCCTACTGAGGTGTGAATAAGCATTACCTCTGGGATGACCTCCTGACTCTCTTTGAAGTCTCTTAGCCATATGAACTCATTTGTGTTTACCTTTGCCCCCTTTTGTTCAAGGTCTTTTTTCCAGTAGTATTGACAGTTGGCTCTTGGTATTAATCCCTTGTTGTCAGGGAGGCTCATCCCTGGGAGTCATGACCCATGCTGAGGGGAAGGTAATGCATCCACATACTGAGTTTGGCTTAGAAAGAGGCCACATTTGAGCAACAAGGAGGTTCTCAGGTGGCAACCCTTAGGCACCCCATAACAGTAGGTTAAGTTTCAATTATAAGACCAAAGACTCGTAAGGCTAGTCATCAATAACAAGAACCCATTAGTGGACCATCTTCCTTTGCCACACACTGCCCCTGCTCTCAGGGGACTGTTGCTGCTCCCTTGGAGAATGTGGCAGAGCTCTCCAGGCTGGGAATTCAGTATAATCTCATTTATTGAGTGATTCTACACCCACTGTGACCATTCCTCACCTCTTGATTATTTGAACAATTTTATATATCTTTCATGTATATTCAAGTGAATTCCTCCCATGAAACCCCCATCCCAGACACCCCCTACCAATGATTCTCTCCTGCCCCTGTTGTAACCCTTCTGTGACCTAAACCTTCCTTGAAGATCAAGCCCATTTAATAGACAAATACAATTAATAGGAAAATGAAATAATAATTATAAGTTTAAATATAAGAGATAAAATACATGGAAACTTAAAAAAACACTAAAAACAAAATTAAAGTATTGGGATATTCAAAAAATGGGGAAAACAGAAAAATGAAATAAAAAATAAAATTTTTAAACATTTTTCCTTTTATCACTGCATTATCGGGTGTCCAGTCTGTACTGTGGCACCTTCCCCCTCTCACTCTCAGTGTCTCCAAAATTTTCATTTAATTTTCAAAGAAGTTTTAGGTCACAGATGACTGTGTATGCAAGGAACTATATCAGAACTCTCAATTCGGTTCCATTGGTCAGTATGTTTATCCTTGTGCCAATACCATGCAGTTTTGAGCACTGTAGCTTTGTAGTATGTTTTAAAGTCACGTAGTGTGATGCTTCCAACTTCTTTTTTCTTTTTCAATATGCCTTTGGCGATTTGGGACCTCTTACCTTTCCAAATATATTTTGTAGTTAGATTTTCCAGTTCCTTGAAAAATACAGTGTTGATCTTTACTGGAATTGCATTAAATCTGTACATTAGTTTGGGTAGGATAGACATCTTGAAAATGTTTAGTCTTCCTATTCATGAACAGGAAATATTTTTCCATTTATTTAAGTATTCTTTGATTTCCTTTAACAGTGTTGTGTAGTTTTCTGTATATAAGTCCTTTTGCATCTTTAGTTAAATTTATTCCTAGGTATTTGATTCTTTTATTGTAAATGGTATTTTTTTTTCTTGATTTCCTCCTCAGATTGCTCATTATTGATGCACAGAAATGCTACTGATTTTTGAGCCTTGCTCTTATAGTCTGCGACATTACTGAACACCTTTATAAGTTCTAGAAGCTTTGTTGTAGATTTCTCAGGGCTTTCTACAAACAGGATCATGTCGTCTGCAAATAATGAAATTTTCACTTCTTCTTTTCCAATTTGGATGCCTTTTATATCTTTTTCTTGCATCAGTGCTCGAGCAAGTACTTCTATGACAATGATAAATAAGAGGGGTCAAAGTGGGCATCCTTGTCTTGCTCCCGATCTCACAGGGAAGGCTTTTAGGATTTCACCATTGAAGATGGTGTTAGCTTTGGGTTTTTCATATATACCCTTTATCATATTCAGAAAGTTTCCTTCTATTCCTATCTTTTGCAATGTTTTTTTCAGGAAAGAGTGCTGTATTTTGTCAAATGCTTTTTCTGCATCTATAGAGATGATCATGTGATTTTTATCTTTCAATCTGTTTATGTGGTGTATTACATTGATTGATTTTCTTATATTGAACCATCCTTGCATACCAGGGATGAAACCCACTTGGCCATGGTGTATAATTCTTTGGATATGTTGTTGAATGTGAATAGCAAGTCTTTTGTTGAGGATTTTAGCATTTATGTTCATTAAAGAAATTGGCCTCTAATTTTCCTTTTTTGTGGTATCTTTGTTTGGCTTTGGTATTAGGGAAATGTTGGCATCATAGAATGTGTTAAGGAATATTCCTTCTACTTCTATTTTTTGGAAGAGCTTAAGCAGGATTGGTGTTAGCTCTTTCCAGAATGTTTGGTAGAATTCAGCTGTGAAGCCATCTGGTCCTGGGCTCTTCTTAGTTGGGAGGTTTTTGATGACTGAGTCTACCTCTTTGCTTGTAATTGGACTATTCAGTTAATCAGTTCCTTCTTTCGTCAATGTAGGCTGTTTGTGAATGTCTAGAAATGTGTCCATTTCCTCTAAATTATCATTCTTGTTGGCATGGAATTTTTAAAAATATTCTCTTATGAAACGCTTTATTTCTGTGGTGTCAGTAGTGATATCCCCTTTCTCATTACTTACTTTGTGTATTCGCATCTGTTCTCCCTTTTTCTTTGTTAGTCTAGCTAAGATATTGTCAATTTTATTGATCTTCTCGAAGAACCAGCTTTTGGTTTTATTTTTTCTAGTGCTTTCTTATTCTCTATTTCATTTAGTTCTGCTCTTATCTTTGTTATTTCCTTCTTTCTACTTCCTTTAGGCTTAGTTTATTGTTGTTTCCCCAATTCCTCCAAGTGTGCAGTAAGGTCTTCAACTTTAGCTCTTTCTTCTTTTTTTAATATATGTATTTATGGCTATGAACTTCACTTTCAGGACAGCTTTGTCTGCATCGGATAGGTTTTGATATATTGTGTTGTCATTTTTATTAATTTCAAAGTGGTTACTGATTTCTTTTGAGATTTCCTCCTTGACTCACTGTTTGTCTAAGAGTGTGTTGTTCAACTTCCATATCTTTGTGCCTAATCTGATTCTCTGGCCCTTAGTGATTTCCAATTTCATTCCATTGTGGTCAGAGAAATTACTTTGTATCATCTCAATCTTTCTTTTTTTTTTTTTTTTAAGATTTTATTTATTTATTCATTTATCCCCCCCTCGCTGCTTGTGCTCGCTGGGTCAGCTAACCACGCCGTGTGGGCGGGCTTGCCTTCACCAGGAGGTCCCGGGAACCGAACCCGGGGCCTTCCATATGGTAAACGGGAGCCCTACTGATTGAGCCACAGCCGCTTCCCCATCTCAATCTTTCTGAATTCATTGAGAGATGTTCTGTGGCCTAGCATGTGGTCTATCTTGGAGTATGATCCATGTGTACTCAACAAGAATGTGAATCCTGCTGTATTTGGGTATAGTATTTGGTATATCTATTAGGTCCAGGTCCTCTAAAGTATTGTTCAGAGTCTGTGTTTCTTTATTGATTCTCTGTCTAGATGTTCTGTCTAATGATGATAATGGTGTATTAAAGTCCCCCACTATAATTGTAGAGGCATTTATTTCTCCACTTTGTTTTTCCAGAGTTTCCCTCATGTATTTTGAGGCACCCCGATTAGGTGCATAAATGTTTATGAATGTTTTCTCTTCTTGAGAGATTACCCCTTTTACTAATATACAGTGTCCATTTTTGTCTCTTATCATAGATTTGCATTTAAAGCCTATTTTGTCTACATAGCTTCTCCTGCCCCTTTTCAGCTATTGTTAGCTTGTAAAATTGTTTTCCAGCCATTCACTTTCAGCCTCCTTGAATCCCTGGGTCAAAGGTGGGTTTCTTGTAGACAGGAAATAGATGGATCATATTTCCTTATCCATTCTGCCAATCTGTGTCTCTTGAGTGGTGAATTTAATTCATTAACATTCAGTGTTATTAGTTGCAATGATTTTCTTATGCCAGCCATATTTTCTTTGGGTTAATGTATGTCATATGTTGTTTTTATTTCTCTTTTTGTCTTTTTAGTTGTTTTTACACTCTCCTCCAACTCTCTCTCCCTTGTTTTTTCCTTTCAAATTGTAGAACTTCCTTTGGTATTTCTTGAAGTACAGGTTTCTTATTGGCATACTCTCTTAGTTTCTGTTTATCTATGAATATTTTGAACTTTCCATCATTTCTGAATGCCAGTTTTGCTGGATAGAGAATTCATGGCTGGAAGTTTTTTCTTTTAATATTTTGACTACATCATACCACTGTCTTTTTGCCTCCATTGTTTCAGATGAGAAATCAGCACTTAATCTTATTGTGCTTCCCTTGTTTGTGATGGTTCTCTTTTCTCTTGTTGCCTTGAGTATTTTCTCTTTGTCTTGAGCATTGGACATTTTGACAAGTATATGTGTTGGTATTGGCCTTTTGGGATTTATACTGTTTGGGGTGTGTTGTGCTTCCTGGACTTGTACATCCATTTCTCTCAATAGCGTTGGGAAGTTTTCAGCCATTATTTCCTTCAACTCTCCTTCTGTTCCCTTTCCCTTTTCTTCTCCTTCTGGGATGCTCATAATGCATATGTTTGTGCGTTTTGTGTTGTCAGTTAAATCCCTGAATCCCTGCTGGATTTCTTCTATCGTTTTATCTCTTTGTTCTACTATCTGTTTGATTTCAGATGTATTGTCTTCCACATCACTAATTCTTTCTTCTGCCTGTTCAAATCTTCTGTTATGTGAATCCAGCATCTTTTTGATTTCTTGGATTGTGCCATTGATAACCTCATATCCATTACCTTTTTATGTATATTTACAATTTTTTCAGTATGTTGTCCCAGTGTCTTCTTAATATCCTTAATCTCTTCCTTCACCTCATTAAGTTGGTCCATGATATTTGTTTGGAAAGCTTTGATTAGTTGTTTGATGTTCTACATCTCTTCCTGGTTTTTAGTTTGTTCATTGGATGAGTCCATGTCTTCCTGTTTCTCAGTGTGGCTTGTAATTTTTTCTTGCCCTCTAGTCATCATTTTATCTTGATGGGTTTATTCAGTTGATTAGCTTCTCTCTCTGCTCTACAGTTTTATTTAGCTGTGTGTGTTTTAAGTTTTCTCTTTGAGGCTTCATTCTTTTTATTTTATTTCCTTGCTTATTTTTATGAAGGTAAAAGATTAGGGCTTTTCCTTGAAGGTAAAAGATTAGGGCCAGAGGATTTGAAAGATGTGAGAAAGGAAGAAGGATAATAGTGATATTGATAAAAGTTAGAAGAAGGGCTGTATAAGACTTAGTAAAACAATATTTAACTCATGTAGGCAGTGTAGAGTAATAGGGAAAAAAGTGGAGTACCTACAATGAACTGGGAAACCAAATAGAGGAAAATATATATAATGATTTAGAAAGCTAGAATGATGAGGAGAGAGAGAAAGAGTAAAGAAATGGCTGAAAGGAAAAAGTTAATAACAATAAAAAAAGAAGAAAACAGTATTGACAGAATTGAAACTGACACCCTTAAGTTGTGGGCTAATGAAAAAAGGTTGTATGTAAGAACCACAAAAGAAAGCAGAAGGCAGAAAGATGAAGGAAGGAAAAGAGAAAGTGTTGGGAGACAAAATCAATATAGACAGAGAATGGAAAATCACGAAAGTAGAAGCACAGCAAAGAAGAGACAAGCTAGCAGCACCTAATTTAAAAAAAGAAAAGAAAAAAGAAGGGTGGAAGAAAAGAGGAAAGAAAAGCAAGAGACAATAAATAAACAAAGAAAAACCAAACAAGCACACAAGCAAGCAAGCAAACAAAGCTAAGGAAGAACATTGTTCCTTCTTGGGCCCTCGTGGAACCTCTCAGCTTCCTTTTGCTCATCAATCAATTGCCCTGCAAGGTTCTATCTGCAGGTTTTGAGGCAGATTTTAGCAATTAAACTAAGTTAAAAAATATATATTTTTTAATTTTTTAAAGTGACTGTCTTCTTTTTTTTTTTGGCGAAATAAGGGACCCAAAAAAAGTCCTCTTCTAGAACACCCCCTTCACTGAGGGGACCCTAAATAGGCTCATGGAAACTAATCAAGCACTTCCAACTTCTTGGCCTTCCCAGGGGAAATGAAGTTCTGATGCTTGTCAGTGCAGAACTATAAAATTGGCTTACTCCGCTCCCTCTGAAGCCAACCCTCGGTATCACTGGGCTGCTGGGTAAATCAAGCTTCCTCAGCAGATTCTCCCTTCCCCTCAGCCTGGTGCTGCTTCTAGCCAGCTTATTTGCTCCCCAAAGCTATGAGAGGGTCCAGGCAGCCAAATCCATGGAAAGGATAACTTTATCCACCCTCCGTCAGAACCCTCCCACTCTAGGAGAATGCTCCCTCTCACCGGGTTTCCGGCAGGAGTTGGGGCATATCCCTGGGCAGCTAGGTAAATCAACCTTCCTCAGCAGATTCCCAAGTCCCCTCAGCCTGGTGCTGCTTCAAGCCAGGTATTTTGTTCCCCTAAGCTGCAAGGGGTTCCAGACAGCCAAATCCACAGAAAGGATACCCCTCTCAACCCTCCGCCAGAACCCTTCCACTCTCGGAGGATGCTCCCTCTCACTGGGTTGCCGGTGGGAGTTGCAGCTCAAACCAGCCTTTTTCCCTAAGGGTGGGGCTCAGCCATCTGTGCCAACCACCACAGGCAGGGGAAAAACTCACAAATCCTTCCAGAGCAATCCACCTCACCTCCAGCTCCCTCCAGATCGATGTCCCCAAGATTCTTGCTCCATGCACCCCCAGCACTGACCTCCCTGGCAGGACCCTGTCCCCAGTCAGCCATCCTCAGAGAGCAAGTCAGTGAGTGCTCCCCTAAACCAATGCCATCTTGTCCCTCCTAGAATGGATTCTTCAACAAATGGTGCTAGGAGAACTGGATATTCATATTCAAAAGAATGAGAAAGTATCACCATCTAACACCATATACAAAAATTAATTAAAGATGATTCAAAGATCC
>JAKSZT010041187.1:115837-138468 GCA_026826555.1 Tolypeutes matacus | reverse complement strand
CTTATCACCATTTCCTTTATCCTTTCAGTAGCACCATGTATCATTAAAATTCTAACTTAAGTTTATTTCTTCCAGAATCAACCTTCCAGAACAAGGTATTAGTCATGTGGTGATTTCATCTGGTTCCAAGTGCTGGACCTTCCTTCCCTCAACCTCAATAGAATAGCCAAAGAGTTTCTTTCCTCATCAGGCAGGGTCTTCTGCCCCTAACCAGCAGGAAGCAGCTACAGAAGAATGACCATTTCCCTTCATCTCCCCCTTAAGAATAAGGGTGTGAACACTCTGAGGGGGTAATTGAGGCAGGTTAGTATAGGGAAGGTAGCTGGTCAGAATAAAGTCAAAATAGTTGGGGCCTTATATGTGTCTATGTAGACTCTCCTTATGCCTAAACTAGCTTTTGGTGTCACTGTAGAAAGTTCGGAGAATTTAGAAAGGGAAAATGTATGGTATTGGAAACCTCTTCATAGGACTCTCCTACCAGGTACTTTGTTATTTACTAATAGAAATGTTCCTTGTATAGTGTTAGTCCAGCTCAATTGCCCCTTATTTTTCTGCATAAAGACCTTTCATTTTGCCCATAATGCCCTAGCTAATACCCTTGTATCGAGTGCTTTGGCATTAACCCATGCCCACAATCACACGCAATGTTGGGTTTGCACAGACTTACCATCTTCGAGAACTACTGGACCTCCTTGGACCATAACTCCTGCAAATTGGACAACGTGGAACACCTTGCTATTATGGCAGAATATGACCCATTGACAAATTTGGAACAAGACCTTCTCATTTAAGACTGAGATTCAACTGCTGTCTTTCAATGAGACTTGTAATTATATTTTTTTCCATTTTAAGGGAACAGATGAATTAGCTGAGGCCTTTATTAGGATAGGCTATATATAAAGGTTTAGGATGGTTAACGGCTGTGTCTGTCATCATAGATCATATCACTCCTCTCTGCATGGAAAGACAAGAGGAAGTCCATGATGTGTGGAGGTTATCCCCTGAGTTGTATAATTTTACTATAAAGGGTAGATGTAGAGTAAAACAAGGCCCCTGGTGGTTCTACCCATTGACCATTTTTATGCCAAGTGGACCTGCAATTGTCACTGAAAAACGGAAAACACCTTTAGCTATTGTCTTTAAGTATAATGCTGTGGAATGTGGATGCAATGCTTGTCCTATGGTCAATGTAGGATGGTACGTGGGGGTGGATTGTTGGGTCCCAGGGCAGCCCCCTAGTCTTTAGCACATAGCTACCTAAGTGACTTAGACACAAGTTAAACAATCCTCCCCAGAGGAGAGAGAATGCATAGATGGCATCGTAAACATTATCTCATCTCTTTGCAGAGGGCTATCTTCATTCTCTGAACTGCCACCTTCAGAGTCTTTCCTGTCCACAAGTTCCAATAAAGCTTATGCCTGACTGAATGCCAGGTATGCCTTTCAGTCTTGTGACCACACCAACTCATGCCCCTCAGGAGTTGGGTTGTAGCAGTAATATATAAGCAATTTATTGAAAGAAATACTTTGACAAGTTTGGGTGAGAGCAGAAGTGCCTCACATAAAAAAATAAAATAAAATTAATAAATAAATAAAATCTTCCAGGGACATTAAGGAGTCAACCGTGGGGAATCAAGGTCAGGAAAACACCCAAACTCCTAGGATGGGTCAGAAAGGAAGTGCAGTTCCTTGCCTGTCTAGAGGATGATACAGGGTCAGTCCCTAACCATAGAGTTATGAAAGTCTGAAACAACAAAGGCCTATATAAGTGTAATGACTTATCTTATAAATGGAAAGTAGATACTGGGTGAATTTCCATGGGATTTATAGAGAAAGTTAACTCTAAATGATTGAAAATAGCTTATTTAGGCTATTTTTAATATAATTAGATAAATGAATATTTGAGTTTGATACCAGCAAGGTTTCAGAGTGGACTAAGATACCGTGAATTAGGAAACAACATACAGGCCCATTATAGAGAGACCATCTTTAGCTTATTTATGTAACACCCACCAATTCACTAGCACTCATTTTCAAAGTCCACGTTATCAAATCTATAAGTCATGTTACTATTGACATTGTAAAAAATTCCACTAATATTTATTTCGGGTAAATTCAGTTATTTTTTCTGTTTGATTCCTAAATATTAAAATTCCCAAGATTTTATTGGAATACCTTCTTTTTGTGCTCCACTAGATTTACCTAATGATGAACAACATCTAACTCCAAATCATGAATGTGTGAATATATGTATGTACATATATATGTGTTATATATGTGAAATATGATCAAAATATTACAAAAATAAAAATAAATGTAAAATTATCAAAAGGGATTGTCTGAAGACCATAAAAATTCTATCAGCAAAAAATCTAAGCCAATCCTACTTTTTCATATTTTGGAAAGTGGAACCATCATCCTTTCTTTGAAAAATAATCTTATAATAATCCTTTGCCCCTTGAATGCCACATTTAATCCTACAGCTAACTTACTTAACTTTTAAACCTATTTGAAATCCTAGCTCAAGCTTCAATCATCTCTTGACTGAAATACTGCATAGTATTCTCTATTGTTATCCTACCTCAAAACCCTAAGAATTTCACCACTAGTGAACTTTCTAACTAGTTATATCAGATAATATTTTCCTTTGCTTAACACTGTAATATGCTTTCCCATCTCATTGAAAATAAAGTCCATACTCCTTATATTGGTTTACAAATTCCAGTTGGAACTTGCCTCTGCCTGCCTCCTTGACTTAAGTTCTTAACTTTCTCCCTTTTATGCATTATGCTGTAGGCCCACTAGCTTTCCCACCTTTCCTCAAAAAGTTCATTCAGCTGTTGAGTTCTCAGCTAGCACTTCTCTTTGCCTGGTTTCCCCTTCTCATGATCTTCCCATGAATGTTTACTACATTTGATTCAAAACTATCTTAATTTTCACTTTTACCAATTGGTTCCTTAACCACCAAATGTAAAATCTAGTCTTTCTCTCCATCATAATACCCTATATCAATTCTTCTGACAACATGTAACACTGTAATTTTTAATTTTTTTTCATTTATTACTTCATTTCCATCAATAGAAAGTAAGTCCCATTAGAACAGGTTGTTTATATGCCCATTTAGTGTTTATGACTTTTGCATAGAAAAGAACAAAGTGAATATTCACAAATAATTTGTCATATGATTAAATATTGAATAAATAATGATATGTTTTTTATGTCAACACTATTGAGCTATAATTTGCATACAATTCATATAATTTATGTGTGAAAGTTTATCAATATGACAAATGCATGCATCCTATAACTCCTCCACCTCAATAAAGATATATTTCTATCTCTCCAGAAAAGTCCATTGTGCCATTTTCAAATCAACCTCCCTGTCATTCCTACCCCAACAAATCACTGAGGTTTTTATTTTAATATAGACTAGTTACATCACTTCTAAATTTTAATATAAAAGGATCATATATTTTTTTACTCTTGTTTTGCATGCCTAATATTCTTCCCTAGGTACAGTGCCTGATATATATAGATATGTTTTTGTGTATCTATCATTTTAATTGTGATATTCAGTCTATTTAAATTTAATTTTTATATTGTTGTATTTAAATCCAGAACCTTTATATTTGTTTTCCATTTGTCCTTTTTGTTTTTTGCTTCTCTGTTACTTTTTATTGTTATTACAGACAGGTTCTAATGTGACCTCCAAAGTTCCCTCATCTTGTGGCATCCATGACTTTATATAATTTCCTCCCCTTGAGTCCAGGATAGGCTTAACTGCTGTCAACAAATTGAATATGGCAATAGTAAAAAGATGCCAGTTTGTGAATAGGTTGTCTTATAATTCAAGGGGTATGGGTTGGTACTGTGCTACCTTATAGAAGTCTCCCTTTCAGCAGAAGAGAAATGAAGATTCCCTTTACAGATTTCATGTAGTATGTTGTGATGTTGGAGAATCCCATGTGGCAAGGAAGTGTGGGTGATCTCAGGGACTGTGAACAGCTTCTAGACCTGTGGTTTGCCTTCAGCTGCAAGTTGACAATCCATTGTCCTCAGTTTTATAGCCACAATGAAAGTCATTCTGCCAAAAACCTGAATGAGCTTGGAAGTGTGTTTCTTCCAGTAGAGCCCCCAGATGAGAACAGAGGAAGCCAACAACTTGGTATTGTCAAGTGTTCTGAGAAGAGGACCTATGTATGTTGTGCTGACTCCTGATCCACATTAACAGGGATATTATGAGGGTGTGTATTTTTAAGCTGCCAAATTGTTGGTAATTGATATGCAGTAATAGAAAATTAGTACAACAAACTTTGGGGAGTTGTCGAATTTTTTTATTGTTTTATATAATTTCCATAAGTGGCCAATTATCCATACTCTTTTTATTCTTATTTTAGTAGTTTCTCTCAGACTTTATATGCATTCCTGACTCACCACAGTCTATGTAGCATGAATATTTTGTACTTTCATAATTTCATAATTTCATGGTGCCAGAATTTCCATTTCCTGTTTCGTGTTTGATCCACCCAGTGGTGGAAGCAGTCACAGGAAATTCAACTATTTCATGAATGTAATTTAGAGTATTTTTATTGTTCTCATCTTCCAGGCACAGCTCATGGGGATGTCTGGCCTCATCAGGGGTGAAAGAGCACCCTTTGTCAGCTACAATGCTTCTCCGCATTCCTACCACTCTGCAATAGTAATGTACATCCACTAAGCTCACAAAAGGACACTCTTGCATCTAATATCAATTACAATTCTCATCCACTTCTGGGTTTACTGGATTATTGTGTCCCTGGATTATTCTCTAGCTTTCTTTCAACTGACATTTATATCCCTAGACTACCATTTCCAGCCACATTCCCATTTGCTACTAGCTGCTGGGAATAAAACTAGCTGCTACTCATTATAATGTGTTACCATCAACTCTATCTATTTCCACACTTTTACAGTAAAGTTAATTAAAACTTCTACACACATTAAGCATCAGTAGTCCTTCTCATCTCTACTCTTATCTTCCAATAACCTATACACTAGGCTTTAACTCCATGCATTTATCTACATATTAGTTCAAATTGGCAAGATCATGAAATATTTGTTCTTCTGTGTCTGGCTTACTTCACTTAGCATAATGTCTTCAAGTTTCATCCATGTTGTCATATGTGTCCCAATTTCCTTTCTTCTTATTGCAGCATAGTATTCCATCATATGTATATACCATCTTTTGTTTTATCCATTCATTAGTTGATGGACACTTGTGTTGTTTCCATCTTTTGGCAACTGTGAATAATGTCGCTATGAACAGCAGTGCACAGATGTCTGTTCATGTCACAGTTTTCAGTTCTGGATAGATTTCTAGTAGAGGAATTGCTGCATTATATGGCAGTTCTATATTAGCTTCCTGAGGAACTGTCAAACTGTCTTCCACAGAGGCTGTACCAATTTACATTCCCACGAACAGTTAGTGTTATTTCTCCACATCCTTTCCAGCATTTGTTGTTTTCTGTTTTGTTTTTTTTTTAATAATGGCCATTATATTCAGTGTGAGATGTTATTTGATTGTAGTTTTGATTTGCATTTCCCTATTAGCTAGTGATATAGAACCTTTTTTCCTGTGCTTTTTGACTATTTCTTCTTTGGAGACATGTTTATTTAAATCTTTTGCCCATTTTTAATTAGATTGCTTGCTATTTTATTGTTGAGTTGTATGATCTCTGTATATAGAATGGAAATCAAACACTTATCAGATATTTGGATTCTAAATTTTGCTCCCATTGAGTAAGCTGCCTTTTCATATTCTTGATGAAGTCCTTTGAATCACAAAAGCATTTAAATTTGAGGAGGTCCCATTTATCCATGTTTTCTTTTATGGCTAGTGCTTTTGGTGTAAATTTTAAGAATCTACCATCTACCACCAGGTCTTGAAGATGTTTTCTTAAATTTTCTTCTAGGAGCTTTATGGTTCTTGCTTTTATATTTAGGTCTTTGATCCATTTTGAGTTAATTTTTGTAAAAGGTTTGAGATAGGGATCCTCTTTCTTTCTTTTGACTATAGATACCCAGTTCTCCCAGCACCATTTTTTGAATAGACTGTTCTGCTGGAAGCTGGGTGAGTTTGACAAGTTTGTAAAAAATCACTTGACCATAGATGTGAGGGTCTGATTCTGAACCATTAATTCAGTTCCATTGGTCTATGTGTCTATCTTTATGCCAATATCACACTGTTTTTACCACTGTACCTAGGCAATATGGTTTAAAGAATGGAAGTGAGAGTCCTCCAAGATTGCATTTCCTTTTTAAATTTTTGTGACTATTCCTGGCCCCTTATCATTCCAAATAAATTTGATAATTGTGTTTTCCATTTGTTTAAAAATGCTGCTGGGATTTTTAATGAGTTTGGATTGAATCTGTATATCAATTTGGATAGAATTGACATCTAAATTATATTTAGTCTTCCAATCCATGAGCATGGATATTCTTTCAATTATTTAGGTCTTTTTTGAATTCTTTTAACAATGCATTGGTGTTTTCTGAATATAAGTGCTTTACATCCTTTCTTAACTTTATTCTTAAATATTTTATTCTTTATTTGCTATTGTAAATGTAATTTTTTCTGACTTCCTCCTCAGATTGTACAATATAGTTGTATAGAAATAATACTGTTTTTGCATATTGATCTTGTATCCTAACACTCTACTGAAATAGTTTATTATCTCTAGCAGCTTTGTTGTAGATTTTTAGCGACTTTCTAGATATAGGATCATATCATCTATGAGTAGCAAAAATTTTACTTCTTCCTACCCAATTGGGATGCCTTTTATTTCTTTTTCTTGTCTGATTACTCTAACTAGAACCTCTAGTGCTATAATGAACAAGAGTGGTGACACTATATGGCCTTTACCATGTTGAGAATGTTTCCTTCAATTCCTTTCTTTTGTAGTATTTTCATAAAGAGAGAATGCTGTATTTTGTCAAATACCTTTTCTGCATCAATCCATAAGATCATGTGATTTTTCTTCATTGATTTATTAATGTGGTATATTATGCTGATTGATTTTCTTGTGTTGAACCACCCTATCTTGCCTTTTATAAAACCCAGTTGATCATGATGAATAATTCTTTTAATGTGTTGTTGAATTCGATTAGCATGTATTTTGTTGAGGATTTTTGCATCCATATTCATTAGGGAAATGGGTCTCTAAGTTCCTTTTTTTAAAAAAATATCTTTATCTGGCTTTGGTATTAGGGTGATAATACCTAATTCTCTTCAGAGAATGAGTTTGGTAATGTTCCTTCTTGTTCAGTGTTTTGGAAGATCTTGAGTAAGATTGGTAATAAATCTTCATTGAATGCTTGGTAGAACTCACCTGTGAAACTATCTAGTCCTGAGCTTTTCATTTTGGGGAGTTGTTTGATGACTGCTTCAATCTCTTTGCTTGGGATTGGTTTGTTGAGGTCTTCTATTTCTTCTAGGATCAGTGTAGGTTGTTCATACATTCCTAGGAATTTTTCCATTTTTTCTACATTGTCTGGTTTATTGGCAGACAGTTGTTCATAGTATCCTGTGAGGATCTCTTTTATTTCTGTGGGGTCAGTAGTAATGCCTGTTTTCATTCATTTAATTGCATCTTCTTTCTCTTTTTCTGTCAGTCTAACTAAGGGCTTGTCAATTTTGTTAATCTTCTCAAAGAACCAACTTTTGATTTTGTTAAGTCTACTGGGTTTTTTGTTGTTGTTGTTCTCAATTTCATGTATTTCTGCTCAGATTTTCATTATTTCATTCCTTCTACTTGCTTTGGGTAGTTTGCTGTTCTTTTTCTAGTTCTTCTAGCTGTATAGTTAGGTCATTGATTTTAGGTCTTTCTTCTTTTTTAATGTAAGAATTAATGGCTATAATTTTCCCTTTCAGCACTGTCTTTGCTGCATTTCATAGGTTCTGATATATTGTGTTCTCATGGTTATTTGTCACAAGATATTTTTTGGCTTTTCTCAAAATTTCTTCTTTGACCCACTAATTATTTAAGAGTGTGTTGTTAATCTCCATATATTTGTGAATTTTCCCATTTTCTGCCTCTTTTTAAATTTCAACTTTATTCTATTATGATCAGAGAAAGTGCTTTGTGTAATTTTGATCTTGTTTAATTCATTGAGCTGCTTTGTGACCTTACATATGGTCTATCCTAGAGAAAGATCCATGAGCACTTGAAAAGAATGTGTATCCTGCTGTTCTGGGGTGCAATGCTCTGTATATGTCTATTAAGTTTACTCCATTTATCATACTATTCAAGCTCTCTGTTTCATTTCCATAAGATCTGCTATTTTTCTTTGTATGCTTTCAAATTCTTCTTTGTGCTCACCTAGTGTCTTTTTAATATCTTTATTCACTTTAGGCATCTCAACTCCTTTATGACATCTAGAGGCTTTTCTTTTTCCTTTGACTGGGCCATACATTCCTGTTTCTTGGTAGGGATTGTAATTTTTTGTGGGTATCTTGGCATCTGGCTTACTACATGTATTTATTCTGCATGTAGTTTCTCTCTTTAGTTTAGTGTTTCTTTCCCTTTATCCCTTGCTTGTTGTGTAGTAGGAGCTGAGAATGTAGTTGATTATAAGCTATGGAGACAGCCTGTTTTGCCTCAGGGACCTATAAAGCTTCTCCCACCTTTTTCTTTGCCAAGTGTAAGGAAAGAGGCCCAGCTTTGTGTAATAATCCAAGTTGTGCAAGCTAAGACCACCTATATTTGTCCGGAGAAACTGATGAAGCTTCATAACCCTTCCTCCCTTGCCTGGAATGGAGATGGACCTGCAGGTGTTTGCAACAATCTGTGCCATGCATGTCCAAAATGACCACTGTTACCCAGGTAGACTGATGTTGCACTGGTCCCCACCTTCCTACCAGGGTGGAGATGGACCACCAATAGATTGCTGGAGTGCCCAACAATCTATTTTGTGAGGGCTGAATGCACCTGCATTTTCCTTGAGAGGTTGAGGGAATACTGTTCCTTCTGCCCTTTAGGGGGTGAGAACGGAACTGCTGACAACCAACAGTTCAATCTTTGTAGACCAAAAGTTCCTGCCATCGCTTAGAAAGGCTGAGGAAACACCAGCCCCCTCCTATTCTATTAAGGGATAGGGAGGACCCACAGGCAACCAAGAGTTCAGTCCATGTAGGCTGAAAGTGCCTGCCATTGCCCGGAAAGGCTGAGGAAACACAGATCCTCTTCTACCTTACTTGGGGACAGGGATGGAGCTATAGGTGTCCAAGTGTCCAGTCTGTGTGGGTTGAAAGTACCTGCAGTTTCCCAGAGAGGCTGAACAAGCAAAAGCCCCTTCCTCTCCTATGAATTTGGAAGTATTGAGAAGGAATTGAAGGAGTTCAACAAACGAGTCCATGTGGGCTGAAAGCATCTACAGTTGCCCGGAGAGGCTGAGGAAACACAGCTCCTCTCTTATCCTACTGGGGTGCAAGGATGGAGCCCCAGGTGTCTGACTATTCAGTCTGTGTCAGTTGAATTCTCCTGCAGTTTCCCAGAGAGGCTGGTACAGGTCCTGTCAGCTTCCTCCTTGCAGGAGGTGGGGCAGGAGCCTAGGCTAGGACTGCAGTCTGATCTAGATGGAAAGAAATTGGTCCCTACCTATGATTTTCTATCAGCCCTGCTTCCCCTCAAGTCGGGGACAGAGTTAAAATGGCTGCTACCAGCCTCAATAATTTCAATTTATTTATTAATACCATATCTTTAGTTGCCAGTTAATTGTACTTTTACACATCCTTATTTTGATACGTGTTATATGTCCCCCAAATTTGTCTCAACTTGGCTCCTACAACACATTACATGTTTGAAATTTACTAAAATTATTTTCCTGTTGTAGGCTATGACTTCTTAAAGTTTGCTAATTTTTTTAGTGTATACATCACAGAATGAGCAAAGAAGCATATATTAGAAATATGTTCAGTGTTAAGCATCTTCTCCATTACTATATCTTTCAATTATTTACTTACAAAATTTTAATCTTCTTTCTTTTATTTTTGAACTTATTCCTATAACTCTCTAAAAACTCTTTATTTCATTTTAGGCTTACAAGGCTCTGAGAAGAGTAATGGAAAACCATAGACAAATGACTGTGTTTATTAGCAGATTTGACTGATGACCCACAATTGAAAGTTGTGCTATTTACCTTCCTGCTTCTCACCTAACTGCTCAACATCACTGGCAATCTAATCATCTTTACAGTCACACTGCTGGATGCTCACCTTAAGACCCCCATGAATTTTTCCTTCAGAATTCTTCCCACTTAGAAATCTCTTATACTACTACAAGTATTGCTAAATTGCTGATTATTATGGCAACTGGAGACAAAACCATCTCTTATAACTGTTGTGTCATTCTCAAATGTTTCTTGCCATCCTTCTTGGAGCATCTGAATTTCACCTGCTGGAGGCAATGTCCTATGACCACTATGTTGCCATCTGTAAGCCCCTGCACTACACAGCCATCATCAACAGCAAAATCTTCACACAGTTTTTGGCTCTCTGGGTTCTTTGCCATCTTTCCACTGCTCATCTTGAGCCTGAGCTGTGGCTTCTCTGCCTCTAACATTGTCGATCATTTTGATTGTGACACTACTCCGCTCCTGTAGATCTCCTCCTCAGATACATGGCTTGTGGACACGATGTTTTCTTATCAGCTATGGTGATGCTCTTTGTCATGTTGGTAATGGTGATTATATCATATGCCTAAATTGCTTGACAATTTTAAAATTCCCTTCAACTAATCCGAGGAAAAAAGACATTTTCCACATGTTCTTCTCACATGATGGTCATCTCTCTCTCTTATGACAGTTGCATTTTCATGTATGTCAAACCCTCAGTTAAACAAATGATTGTTTTCCCAGGGAATTGTGATGCTCAATATCTCAGCTGCCCTACTTTTATACCCTTTTACTACACTATAAGGAATCTACAGGTTGAAAAGCCTTCATGCATATGATACAAAGGATTGTCTCTTTCTCAAAGTGCTGTTGTATTACATAACAGAAATTAATAAAAGAATCTCAAATAATATAAATTAATCTATTAAATGTTTCTACTAACTTCTTTTCTCATTTTATTTCATTTGATTTAGACTTTATTTTTTTCAAGCTTCCTTGTGTGTAAATTTTATTACAAAATGTTAATATTCCTTTTATTCTCCATTAGAGTTTTATTCTCATTTAATTTTTTTTTCTGGATCTGAATAAAATGAATCTAAATTTTTCAATCATGTTCTTTTGTTTATTAAGTATTCCAATTTATCATTATTGAAAATTATTTTTCATTTCCATTATACTTAATATGTTATATAATGTAGAGCTTGTATTTCCTTAAAAATAATAAATAATATTTTTACCTGCTACAAGCTCTTTAAAACTAATAATATTCTATATACTTTTTGTCACTTTGCAATATTAGATGCATATTCCTTTAGGTCAAATTTAAAAGATTTTCATATAATGAAGTCTTCACTGTTGCCAATCATCTTTGAAAATATTTGTTTATTAAAAATCTGTGAATGTTGTTTTTAAGCATATTCTGTTGAAACCAGATATATTTCTTTTGTATAGGAGAGTTATACTGACATATTTGCATGGGTATTTTAAAATATTACAACATTGTAGTTCCATTTATAAACCAACAAATAAACGCATTATTTAATTGTTTTAACCATACCAGTAAATAGCCTTAAATTAATTTGAGATGCTCCCAAAACTAATTGGAAACTGTTTGTAAGTGACTGTTAAATATGGAGATAAATAATAACTCATTTCATTCATTCTTATCAGAAACTTACAGCCATGATATATATAGCCAATCAAACCAATGAAACAAAAATTATAGAAGAAACATCCCTTAACCCTCTTTCAAAGTGTATTTTTCAACTGTCATTCACACTCGGTTGGGGGTTCTTAAAATCCATTTCTGTGTCATGACTAGAAAAATAAAGAAATACAATAGAAAAAGTGTTCACATAGACACATAGTAAGTCTTGAAATTTTTCTTTCTGAAATTTATGTGCATAAGGGCATAATGTTCTTTATCTTTTCTTTTTTCTAAACTGTGAGTCTTGATGTAAATAAAAACACCATTTAAAGTGGGGGATTAAAACAGCCAGGAAAACGTGCATATAATATAGAACTGACAGAGCATATATGAGTAGTTTGGGAGCATGTAGTAGGTCAAAGAAAGCTTCTGTAGATTTTGTACCATGAACTAGAACTTGAAAATTTGAGTCAAGAATATGGTTTCAGAAAAGCAAAATGATTTATGTAATAATTGATTATATTTTTTCCCAGACAATTTATGTTTTCCATCCCAAGTGAGTTCTGCTCAATATGGTAAATGTAATCAGTAGACACCGGGATTTGAGAAGAGAAAAATTTATTTAGCAAAGCCTAGCCTCGACATAGATGGCAGGGTCACTTTTCCTCAAATCAGTCTGAGCAGGAAACATGAGGGATATTTACTGGATTTAAACAAAAGGAGGCTGTTGCCATACTGGAATCGGTTAGTAAGCATTCTAACTAATCACTGATTATAATAAGGAGTGAGCTTGTATATAGTCAGAGTGTAGTATTAGAAAAACACAGCACAGCTTAAATTATTGAGGCTCTGTAATGAAATTTTGTAACCAAGGGTTAAGGTATATATATATAGATAGATCCCTTGACATTATAAAAAGAAAAGAAAAGAAAAGAATGTTTATATCTGAAATTGCTGAAACTGACTGGATTTAGCCTAGACCTACTATTATGATGGTCATTCTAAACTGGGCTCATTTCTACATATGGTTACAAAAAACTTAGCCTCTCCATTGTGTAAACCCCTCCACCGTTCTGTTCAATATCCCAGTGGGACACCTTGTGACTGACCTCTACTCTGTACTTTGCTATCCCAGAATCTTGGTCTCTGATGATTATAACTTTTGATGAGAATTCACCCTGGTTTAGTATCCACCCCATCATGTTCAACCTTTAATATGTATTAAAGAAGGAAGCTGTGTCCACCTCTGCCCCAATTATCCATTAGCATCCCAACAATATAAAATATTAGAATTCCTGCAAACCTGGAATCTGATCTGAGATTATACACCTCCAATCTCCTGACGGTGAATAAATCCTCTTTTCCTTCCTGCCCTAGTTCGGTGTCTGTTGTGCCATGCCGAGCAAATGAACCCAGCTGAGAACCACCATGTGCCTCCTCAGTTTTGTGCCCAGCATAGGGCAGACCTACTAGGGAGAATGACACTGCTTGGTGGACTCCTGGACCACCAAGCACATAGGTAAGACCTCTGTGAACCCTGACTCTGAAGCAGCCGTAGTGTTTTATTCAGAGAGATGGAGGGGTATAAGTTGCCTCCAGCATCCAGGACCCCTAATGGTGGCCGGTTACGAAAGACAATAGGTGCTATTCTGTGTGTTTCGTGTATGTGTGTATTTGTTATTCTTGGAAGGCCCAGTGGCACATTATTTCCTGCCAAAGCTGTCTGTGGTAATTTCATGCTTGTTTTCTGTGGTTTGGTTTGGGGATAGGAAAGGGAGCAGCCCTGGCATAAGGAAGTGTTGCTGAGCTTGGTGGCCTAGGTCTAGGTTTTGTACTTGTTAACTAGAATGGGAAATAACCAGAGTTCAGAAGTGCAGGGAAGAAGCAATCCAATGGATTGCATCACTAATCATTGGGAACAATTTGGGTATGGACCTATGACTAAAAGAGAATAACTTGCCTTTGTGTGGAAGTCTGTCCTCAATATGCATTAGAAGGTGAGCAGAAATGGCCAGCACAAGGAAATTTAAAGTATAATACTATTCTACAGTTAGAATGATTTTGTAAAAGTTTAAATAAATGGGATGATATACCTTACATCCAATGCTTTATGGCATTAGCCCAAATTCAGAAATTTCAGAGAGAATGTTTTGGACATGCTGTACTGCCAATTAATCAGGTCACAGGTTGCCAGCACACTAAAATTACAGTAAATGATGACTTGCCACCATAGCCGGCTAAAAAATTAGTTAATCAACCATCTGTACAAAAGCCCAAGATAAATAACTGCAAAGATGAGGGTAAGTGAAACAGAAAATGACCCTCCATGACTCTAAATCAACTGATGAGCTCCTAGATACTATTATTGTCTCAAGTACCTTGAGAATTGAGAATGCCACTGCTTCTACAGCCCCTGCCTCCATGTAAGGTGGATGAAAACTGATTTAAATTGCCAATAGATCCCTCAGAAATGGCCTGTCCACCCCACAATCAGAGCGGTGCAAATCTTAGGCTGGACACCTCTACCTCAGGAGGGAAAAGCGAAGGCCAATTCCCTCTCCAGTAAGTAACCACAGAAAAAGATGACCAAGGACAATCTAGGGACTATTTTTATGTACATACTCTCTTGTCAAAATTGGATCTAAATAATTGGAAATACCAAATCCCTGGTTACACAGAAGAATCCAGAAAAAATGGAGAATCTTTTTGAGTCTATATTTGCAGCTTATAATCCAAATTGGATAGTTATTCAATCTTCACTGAATATTCTTTTAACATCAGAGGAAAAGCAAATTGTACTAGAGAAGGTTCAAGATCATGATGATTTTCTGGCCAATAGTAGCCCAAACAATCTCATTCATGTCCCTGAAAGTCAGACAATTCTTATAACTGATTCTAATTGGAACTCTAGCAAACAGGGGAACAAACAAAACTGGTTCATTACAAAGCATGTATAATTTTGGGGCTTAGAAATGAGGACCCAAGCAAAATAATTTAAGCAAAATTCAAGAAATTGTCCTGGCCGTGGATGAAAATCCATCTGTATTCCTCAGGAGACTCCTTGAGTCATAATGTCAGTTCACTGACTGAGACCCCAAAGACTTGTTAACAGGCAAAATGTTAATCAATCTTTTATTTGTCAGAGTACTCCTGATACTCATCACAAATCACAAAAATAAAAGGAGGGTTTAGGACTGCCATGTTCAGCCCTGGTAGCAATTGCTTCAAAGTATTCTATAACTGAGAAATAATTGCATATAAACCTAAATTAAATGCTTATCTTTATGAGCAGTCCTGAGAAAAACCCTCCAGCAACAGAGGGAACCAAGGAAATGTATGACTCCCAGGGCCCCTAGAAGGGTGCTTACTGCAAGGAGAATGAGCATTTTCTGGAGGAAAGGATCACCAAAGACTCCTAACCCTGCAGTTCCATGCTCAGAGCTTATGGGGGACATAGAAAACAATCTAGAACAATTGGCCTGGTGAAGCAGGTTAGATAGGGAATCAATAGATGGATCTGGAATCTGGCAGGAAAACTGCTGCCATTGAACACATGTCCTCCAAAACCCACAAGATGGTTGCTGAGACCCTCAGGAGATTTTCCCATTCAGAACGAGATTTCCCCTTGAAGCCAGGAAAAGCCCCGGATATTTTCCAGGGGCCTTATCATTGGGCCCTCCTGGGGGATTGATGGGTGGGGTAATCAATCAAAACAGCAAACAACTGGAACTCCCCCCATGCCATTGGCAAAGGGGTGGAAAAATTAATGGTACAAAAAGTAAGTGCAGAATAGGGGGCCAAGATGGCGTTAGTGTAGGAGGGCACACACTGCAAGCTCCCAGAGCAAGGTGGATTGTGGACAGGGTCCTGCCCAGGGGTCTGTGCTGTGCACGTGTGGAGTGAGAAGCTTGGGACATCTATCTGCGTGGATCGGCGGCGTGGACTGAACGGTGGAGATTCGTGACTTTTGAGGCTGCCGGTGGAGGTTGGCACAGGCGGCTGAGCCCCGCGGTTAGGGGAAAAAAATTAAATTAAATAAAACGGCCATTTTGAGCCGTGGGCGGGGCGAAAAAGTTTTATTTTCTGGGGATCTGGCTGTCTGGCGCCCCTTGGACCTTGTGTGAACAAAATAAACGAGCTAATCAGCACCCGGTGAACCAGAGGAGGGATTTTGGTCAGGGAATGGAGCTGATTTCCCTAGCCACCCAGGGATAAGACCCGGGTCGCTGCGGAGCCAGGAAGAAGGGACACTTCCCCAAAAAGGGAGGGTTCTGTTGGAAGACAGGGAAGGTTATTTTATATTTTTAGACATCGATCTGGCTGCCTGAACCGCCCCATAGCGTTGGGGAGCAGATAAGCTGACCTGAAGCAGCATTAGACCGAGAGCAGACGCGAATCTGCACTCAAACTGATTTACTGAGCAGCCCGGTGACACTCGAGCTCGGCTCCAGACAGGGCAGAATCCGCCCTCTTTAGCGTTCCTCACTGACTAACAACAGAGCTGCAGTTAACCTGGGGAGTCCGGAAAGTGGGACATGCTTGATTAATTTCCACGGGCCCAGCTAGGGTCCCTTCCGTAAGGGGGTTGGTCTAGAGGAGGAATTATTTTGGATCCTGCATTTGGCTAAAAAAAATAAAAATTAAAAAAAAAAAAAAGTGAGGTCACCTCAACAAATGAAAAATAAATTCTTTTTAATTTAGTTTAATAGCTAAAAGCTGCTTCAGGACCTGCATATAGAACCCTGTGGGGAAATTCATTGATAAACAAAAGTAGGCAGGAAGGATCCACGTGGACCCTAGGGGAATCATTG
Organism: Tolypeutes matacus; assembly: GCA_026826555.1. Taxonomy (NCBI): domain Eukaryota; kingdom Metazoa; phylum Chordata; class Mammalia; order Cingulata; family Chlamyphoridae; genus Tolypeutes; species Tolypeutes matacus. The sequence goes on along the minus strand of JAKSZT010041187.1, from coordinate 121,860 downwards.
ACCCCCCTTAGCTCTGTTTGACTGCTTGCCTGTGTGGATCTTTGGTTTCTCTCTGTTACTTTCTGGTCTATTGCTATTACTTCCTCTTTCCTCCCCCCTTCCTTTTTCCTTCTATTTTTTTAAATAGGTGCTGCCAGCTTGTCGCTTCTTTGCTGGGCTTCTTCTTCAGTAATTTCCCACTCGCTGTATATACTGATTCTGTATTACAAACTCTCGATTATCCTTCCTGCACCTTTCTGCCTTCTGTTTTCTGTTGTGGCTATAGAGACAACATTTCTTCATAGGCCCACAACTTAAGGGTGTCAATTTCTATTCCATCTATTTTTTTTTCTTCTTCTTCTTTTTTTTTTTTTTATTAGTATTAACTTTTTCCTTTCAGACCTTTCGTTACTATTTCTCTCCCTCCTCATAATTCTAGCCTTCTAAATCACTATATATATATTCCTCCATTTGTTTTTCCAGTCCATTGTAGGAATTCCATATTTTTTCCTAGTACTCTACACTGCCTACACAAGTTAAATATTCATCTCATTAAGTCACATTTTGCCCCTCTTCTAACATTTATCAATATTTCTATTATCCTTATGCCTTCCTTACATGTTTTGATTCCTCTGGCCCTAACCTTTTGCCTTCAAGGAAACATATAAAGAAGCAAGGTAATAAAATAAGAAGAAAAACTGCCAAAGAGAAAACTTAACTCACACGCAGAACCAACAGCTAAATAAAACTCTAGAGCACAGAGAAAAGCTGATCAACTGAACAAACCCATCAAGATAATATGATGACCAGAGGGCAACAGAAAAATACAAATGACTCTGAGAAACTGGAAAACATGGACCAGTCCAATGCACAAAATAAAAACCAGGAAGCAATGCAGAAGATCAAACAACTAATCAAAGCTATCTGAACAAATATCATGGACCAACTTAAAGAACTGAAGGAAGAGATTAAGGATATAAAGAAGACACTGGGAGAACATACTGAAGAAATAGCTAACACGCCTAAAAAGGTAATGTATATGATGGTGAACAAAGGCACAAGTCAAGAAATGAAAAAGACGCTGGACTCACATGGCAGCAGATTTGAACAGGCAGAGGAAAGAATTAGTGATATGGAAGACAATACAATTGAAATCAAAGAGATTGTAGAACAGATAACAAAAAGATAGAAAAAATCCAGCATGGTCTCAGGGAATTAACCGATAATACAAAACGTACAAACATATGCATTATGGGCATCCCAGAAGGAGAAGAGAAGGGAAAGGGAACAGAAGGAGTGTTGAAGGAAGTTATGGCTGAAAACTTCCCAACTCTATTGAGAGAGATGGATGTGGAGATCCAGGAAGCACAGCGCACCCCAAAAAGTATAAATCCCAACAAGCCAAGTCCAAGACATATACTTGTCAAAATTTCCAATGAGAAAATACTCAAGACAAAGAGAAAATACTCAAGGCAGCAAGAGAAAAGAGAACCATCACATACAAGGGAAGCACAATAAGATTAAGTGCTGATTTCTCAGCTGAAACCATGGAGGCAAGAAGACAGTGGTATGACATAGTCAAAACACTAAAAGAAAAAAACTTCCAGGCACCAATTCTCTATCCAGCAAAACTGGCATTCAAAAATGATGGAGAGTTCAAAATATTCACAGGTAAACAGCAATTAAGAGAGTATGTCAAGAAGAAACCAGCACTTCAAGAAATACTAAAGGAATATCTACAAGTTGAAAGGAAAAAACAAAGGAGAGAGAGTTGGAGGAGAGTTTAAAAGAACTGAAAAGTCAAAAAGAGAAACAAAACAACATATGACATACATTAACCCAAAGAAAAAATGGCTGAAGTAAGAAATCCGTTCCGAGTAATAACACTGAATGTTAATGGATTAACCAGAGAAAGAGTTTAGGCACAAGGATATGGAAGTTAAACAACACACTCTTAGACAAACAGTGGGTCAAAGAGGAAATTTCAAAAGAAATCAGTAACTACCTTGAAACTAATGAAAGCAACAACACAACATATCAAAACCTATGGGATGCAGCGAAAGCAGTCCTGAGAGGGAAGTTCATAGTCATAAATACATATATTAAAAAAGAAGAAAGAGCTAAAATTGAAGACCTAACTGCACACATGGAGGAATTGGAAAAACAACAACAAACTAAATCTAAAGGAAGTAGACAGAAGGAAATAACAAAGATTAGAGCAGAACTAAATGAAATAGAGAATAAGAAAGCACTGGAAACAATAAACAAAACCAAAAGCTGGTTCTTCGAGAATATCAACAAAATTGACAAACCGTTAGCCAGACTAACAAAGAAAAAGAGAGAACAGATGCAAATACATAAAATAAGGAATGAGCAAGGTGATATCACTACTGGCCCCACAGAAATAAAGAGTATCATAAGAGGATACTTTGAAAAATTATATGCCAACAAGAATGACAATTTAGAGGAAATGGACAAGTTTCTAGAAACCCACAAACAGCCGACATGGATGAAAGAAGAAAGAGATGAACTCAACAGTCCAATTACAAGTAAAGAGATAGACTCAGTCATTAAAAACCTCCCAACTAAGAAGAGTCCAGGACCAGATGGCTTCACAGCTGAATTCTACCAAACATTCCGGAGAGAGCTAATACCAATTCTACTTAAGATCTTCCAAAAAATAGAAGTAGAAGGAATATTACCTAACTAATTCTATGATGCCAACATTACGCTAATACCAAAACCAAATAAAGATACCACAAGAAAGGAAAATTACAGACCAATCTCTCTAATGAACCTAGATGCTAAAATCCTTAACAAAATACTTGCTAATAGCATTCAACAACATATCAAAAGGATTATACAGCATGACCAAGTGGGTTTCATCCCAGGTATGCAAGGATGTTTCAATATAAGAAAATCAATCAATGTAATACACCACATAAACAGACTGAAAGAAAAAAATCACATGATCATCTCTATAGATGCAGAAAAAGCATTTGACAAAATACAGCACTCTTTCTTCATAAAAACACTACAAAAGATAGGAATAGATGGAAACTTTCTGAAAATGATAAAGGGTATATATGAAAAACCCAAAGCTAACATCATTTTCAATGGTGAAATCCTAAAAGCCTTCCCTCTGAGATCGGGAACAAGAAAAGGATGCCTACTATCACCACTCCTATTTAACATTGTCTTAGAAGTACTTATACAAGCAGTGAGACAAGAAAAGGACATAAAAGGCATCCAGATTGGAAAAGAAGAAGTAAAAATTTCATTATTTGCAGATGACATGATCCTATACATAGAAAGCCCTGAGAAATCTACAACAAGGCTTCTAGAACTTATAAAGGAGTTCAGTAATGTTGCAGGCTATAAGATCAATGCTCAAAAATCATTAGCAATTCTGTACACCAATAACCAGCAAACTGAGGAGGAAATCAGGAAAAAAAAAACCTTTTACAATAGTAAATAAAAGAATCAAATACCTAGGAATAAATTTAAATAAAGATGTAAAGGACTTATATACAGAAAACTACACAACACTGTTAAATGAAATCAAAGAAGACTTAAATAAATGGAAAAATATTCCCTGTTCATGGATGGGAAGACTAAACATCATTAAGATGTCTATCCTACCCAAACTAATCTACAGATTTAGTGCAATTCCAATAAAAGTAAACACTATATTTTTTAAGGAATTGGAAAAACTAACCTAAAATATATTTGGAGAGGCAAGAGGCCCCAAATTGCCAAAGATATATAGAAAAAGAAAAATGAAGTTGGAGGTATCACATTACCTGACTTTAAAACATACTACAAAGCTACAGTGATCAAAACTGCGTGGTATTGGCACAAGGATAGACCTACTGACCAATGGAAACGAATTGAGAGTTCTGATATAGATCCTCGCATATACAGTCATCTGATATTTGACAAGACCACGAAGCCCAATTTGTTGGGAGAGAGTGGCCTCTTTAACAAGTGGTGCTTGGAGAACTGGATATCCATATCCAAAAGAATGAGAGAAGAATACCATCTCACACCTTATACAAAAATCAAATCAAGACGGATCAAAGATCTAAATAAAAGAGCTAAAACCATAAAAACCTTGGAAGATAATGTAGGGAAGCATCTACAGGACCTTGTAATAGGAAATGGTTTCATGAACTTCACAGCCAAAGCACGAGCATTAAGAGAAAAAATTGATAAATTAGATCTCCACAAAATTAAAAATTTCTGCACCTCAAAGGATGTTATTAAGAAAATAAAAAGGCAGCCTACCCAATGGGAAAAAATATTCGGCAACCATATATCTGATAGGAGCCTAATATCCTGCATATATGAAGAAATCCTACACCTTGAAAATAAAAGGACAAGCAACCCATTTAAAAAATGTGCAAGTGACTTTAAAAGACACTTCTCCAAGGAAGAAATACAAATGGCTAAAAAGCACATGAAAAAATGCTCAACATCACTTGCTATCAGGGAAATGCAAATCAAACCTACAATGAGATACCATCTTACACCCATCAGAATGGCAGCTATTAAAAAAACAGGGGACACTAAATGTTGGAGAGGATGTGGAGGAATAGGAACCCTCATCCACTGCTGTTGGGACTGCGGTATGGTCCAGCCTCTGTGGAGGACAGTTTGGCGGTTCCTCAGAAAACTAGCAATAGATCTTCCGTATGATCCAGCAATTCCACTGCTGGGTTTATACCCAGAAGAACTGAAAACAAAAATACAAACAGATATATGCACACCAATGTTCATAGCGGCATTGTTCACCATTGCCAAAAGTTGGAATCAGCCCCGGTGCCCATCAACAGACGAATGGATAAGCAAAATGTGGTACATACATACAATATTATTCCGCTGTAAGAAGGAACAAAGTGCTAACACATGGAATAACGTGGATGAATCTTGAAGACCTTATGTTGAGTGAAGCAAGCCAGGCACTGAAGGATGAACAGTATATGACTTCACTGATCTGAACTGAGGAAAGTGAGCAGTCTCTGAGGTCCATTGTCTGAAAGATAGGTTAACAAAGGAGAGTAAGAGAAGAGCAGGCTTTGAGTCATCACCCATATAGACATAATCTATGGTAAAGGGATAGAGTGTGGTTGCATGTTGGGGGATGGGGCAGATGAGTGGTGGTGTTCCTGGGTTTGGTGGTGCAGCACTGGCGGGTGGGTGGATTAGGAAGGGCAGGTTCAAATCCCCAGGACATGTAATTGTGAATCTTGACATTCCATGGGTTGGGAGAGGGGGATATCATGGGCCCTGGGGGGCTGGGGGGAAGGGAACAGTCAAGATCTAATGGGTTGTTTGGTGGAAATGGGGAAATTACCTTTCAGTAATGGACACAGGACACGGTAAATATCATCAAAATTATTAAACTGTATCATCTAAATTGTAAACTATACTGTAAATCACTGACAATGTTTAGTTGGTATATTTTGCTATCTGTATAACAGTTATAACAATGCTAACAACCAAAAAAAAGGGGGGCCGTTAATATGGGGTGGGGAAGGGGGGGTGGTTTGGTACCTGGGAGTTTCCGGCACTCCCTGTGTGACTTTGCTGTGACCTAAAACTTCTTTGAAAATTAAATGAAAAATTGGGAGACAATGGGGATTGAGAGGAGGAAGGTGTCATGGCACACCAGACATCCCATAACACAGTGATAAAAGGCAGAAAAAAAAAGAAAAGAGAAAGGAAAAAAACATGAATATATATCTATATATATATTTTTAAAGGCATTTCCTTTGCTTTTTTGCCCATTTTTTGAATGTCCCAATCCACTAATTATATATTTTTTTGTTTTGTTCTTTGTTTGATTATTCAGGTTTTTTTCCTTCTCTTTTTTTTTCCCCCTGAGTCTCCTTATGTTTGTCTCTTGCATGTAAGCTTATCATACTTGTTTCTTTTTCCTAGTAAGTGTATTTGATTATTTTATGGACTACATGTTCATGGAGGATTTGGATCACAGAAGGGTTACAATGGGTACTGCAGGGGATTATTGGTGGGGGGTGTCT
>JAKSZT010041187.1:81272-110098 GCA_026826555.1 Tolypeutes matacus | reverse complement strand
AGCCCCGCGGTTAGGGAGAAAATATAAAATAAGATAAAACGGCCACTCGGAGCTGTGAGCAGGCAAGAAAGTTTTATTTTCTGGGGATCTGGCTGCCTGGCGCCCCTTGGATCTTGAGTGAACAGAACAAAAGAGCTAATTGGCACCCGGTGAACCAGAGAGGGGATTCTGGTCGGGGGGGATGGAGCTGATTTCTGTAGCGACCTAGGGATAAGACCCGGGCTGCTGTGGAGCCAGGAAGAAGGGACACTTCCCAAAAGAGGGAGGGTTCTGTTGGAGGACAGGGAAGGGTATTTTTTTTTAAACTTTAGACATCGATCTGGCTGCCTGCAACGCCCCATAGCTTTAGGGAGCAGATAAGCCGACATGAACCAGCATCAGGCTGAGAGCAGACGCAAATCTGCACTCAAACTGATTTACTTAGCAACCCGGTGAAGCTCGAGCTCGGCTCCAGAAGGGGTGGAATCGGCCATCTTTAGCACTCCGCGCTAACATCAGAGCTACAGCTAACATGGGGAGTCCAGGAAGAGGGACGTGCTTGATTAATTTCCACGGGCCCAGCTAGGGTCCTTCTGTAAGGGGGTTGGTCTAGAGGAGGAATTATTTTGGGTCCTGTATCTCGCTAAAAAATAAAAATTAAAATTAAAAAAAAAAAAGTGAGACGGTCACTTCAATAAATGAAAAATAAATACTTTTTAATTTAGTTTAATAGCTAAAAGCTGCTTCAGGACCTGCATATAGAACCCTGTGGGGAAATTGATTGATAAACACAAGTAGGCAGGAAGGATCCACGTGGACCCTAGGGAAATCATTGACCCCCCCCCTTAGCTCTGTTTGACTGCTTGCCTGTGTGGATTTTGGTTTCTCTGTTTCTTTCTGGTCCCTTGCTTTTCTTTCCTCTTTCCTACTCTCTTACTTTTTTCTTCCATTTTTTTTTTTAATTAGGTGCTGCTAACTTGTCGCTTCTTTGCTGTGCTTCTTTTTCAATAATTTCCCACTCGCTGTATATATTGATTTTGTATTACAAACTATTGCTTATCCTTCCTACATCTTTCTGCCTTCTGTTTTCTGTTGTGGCTCTTAGATACAACATTTTTTCATAGGCCCACAACTTAAGGGTGTCAATTTCTATTCCATCGATTTTGTTTTCTTCTTTTTTTTTTTTATTAGTATTAACTTTTTCCTCTCAGACTTTTCTTTACTATTTCTCTCCCTCCTCATAATTCTAGCCTTCTAAATCACTATATATATATTCCTCCATTTGTTTTCCCAGTCCATTGTAGGAACACCATTTTTTTTTCTGGTACTCTACACTGCCTACACAAGTTAAATATTCATCCATTAAGTCTCATTTTGACCCTCTTCTGACTTTTATCAATATTACTATTATCCTTCTGCCTTCCTTACATCTTTTGATTCCTCTGGCCCTAACCTTTTGCCTTCAAGGGAATATAGAAAAAAGCAAGGAAATAAAACAAGAAGATAAACTGCCAAAAAGAAAACTTAACTCACAAGCAGAACCAACAGCTAAATAAAACTCTAGAGCATAGAGAAAAGCTAATCAACTGAACAAACCCATCAAGATAATATGATGACCAGAGGGCAACAGAAAAATACAAATGACTCTGAGAAACTGGAAAACATTGACCAGTCCAATGCACAAAATAAAAACCAGGAAGCAATGCAGAACATTGAAAAAATAATGAAAGCTATTCAAACAAATATCATGGACCAACTTAAAGAACTGAAGGAAGAGATTAAGGATATAAAGAAGACACTGGTAGAACATACTGAAGAAATAGCAAACATGCCTAAAAAGGTAATGGATATGATGGTGAACAATGGCACAAGCCAAGAAATGGAAAAGACGGTGGACTCACATAACAGCAGATTTGAACAGGCAGAGGAAAGAATTAGTGAGATGGAAGAAAATACAGCTGAAATTAAAGAGATTGTAGAACAGATAGACAAAAAGATAGAAAAAAATCCAGTATGGACTCAGGGAATTAACCGATAATGCAAAACGCACAAACATACGCATTATGGGCATCCCAGAAGGAGAAGAGAAGGGACAGGGAACAGAAGGAGTGTTGAAGGAAATAATGGCTGAAAACTTCCCAATGCTATTGAGAGAGATGAATGTGCAGATCCAGGAAGCACAGTGCACCCCAAAAAGCATAAATCCCAACAGACCAACTCCAAGACATATACTTGTCAAAATGTCCAATGCTCAAAACAAAGAGAAAATACTCAAGGCAGCAAGAGAAAAGAAAACCATCACATACAAGGGAAGCACAATAAGATTAAGTGCTGATTTCTCAGCTGAAACCATGGAGGCAATAAGACAGTGGTATGACATAGTCAAAACACTAAAAGAAAAAAACTTTCAGCCGCAAATTCTCTATCCAGCAAATTTGACATTCAAAAATGATGGAGAGTTCAAAATATTCACAGATAAACAGAAATTAAGAGTATGTGTCAAGGAGAAACCAGCACTTCAAGAAATACTAAAGGAATCTCTACAAGTTGAAAGGAAAAAACAAAGGAGAGAGAGTTGGAGGAGAGTTTAAAAACAACTGAAAAGACAAAAAGAGAAACAAAACAACATGTGACATACATTAACCCAAAGAAAAAATGGCTGAAGTAAGAAATTCGTTACGAGTAATAACACTGAATGTTAATGGATTAAATTCACCAATCAAGAGACACAGATTGGCAGAATGGATAAGAAAATATGATCCATCTGTATGCTGTCTACAAGAAACCCAACTTCGGCCCAGGGATTCAAGGAGGCTGAAAGTGAATGGCTGGAAAACCATTTTACAAGCTAATAATAGCCAAAAAAGGGCAGGAATAGCTATTCGAATATCAGACAAAATAGACTTTAAATGCAAAACTATTGTAAGAGACAAAGATGGACACTACATATTAGTAAAAGGAGTAATCTCTCAAGAAGTGAGAACAATCATCAACATTTACGCACCTAACCAGGGTGCCTCAAAATACGTGCGGCAAACTCTGGAAAAACTAAGAGGAGAAATAAATGTCTCTACAATTATAGCAGGGGACTTCAATACTCCACTATCATCATTAGACAGAACATCTAGGCAGAGAATCAATAAAAAACTAAGGCACTCAACAATACATTAGAAGAACTGGATTTAATAGACATATACAGAACAATACACCCAAATACAGCGGGATTTACATTCTTCTCGAGCGCACATGTAACATACTCCAAAATAGTCCACATGCTAGGCCACAGAACAACACTCAATGAATTCAGAAATATTGAGATTATACAAAGTAATTTCTCTGACCACAACGGAATGAAGTTGGAAATCACTAAGGGCCAGAAAAACAGGTTAGGCAAAAGGATATGGAAGTTAAACAACACACTCTTTGACAAACCATGGGTCAAAGAGGAAATCTCAAAAGAAATCAGTAACTACCTTGAAAACGACAACACAACATATCAAAACCTATGTGATGCAGCGAAAACAGTCCTGAGAGGGAAGTTCATAGCCATAAATTCATATAATAAAAAAGAAGAAAGAGCTAAAATTGAAGACCTAACTACACACTTGGAGGAATCAGAAAAACAACAACAAACTAAACCTAAAGGAAGTAGACAGAAGGAAATAACAAAGATTAGAGCAGAACTAAATGAAATAGAGAATAAGAAAGCACTGGAAACAATAAACAAAACCAAAAGTTGGTTCTTCGAGATTATTAATAAAATTGACGAACTCTTAGCCAGACTAACAAAGAAAAAGAGAGAACAGATGCAAATACATAAAATAAGGAATGAGCAAAGTGATATCACTACTGACCTCACAGAAATAAAGAGTATCATAAGAGGATACTTTGAAAAATTATATGTCAACAAGAATGACAATTTAGAGGAAATGGACAAGTTTCTAGAAACCCACAAACAGCCGACATTGATGAAAGAAGAAATAGATGAACTCAACAGTCCAATTACAAGTAAAGAGATAGACTCAGTCATTAAAAACTTCCCAACTAAGAAGAGTCCAGGCCAGATGACTTCATAGCTGAATTCTACCAAACATTCCGGAAAGAGCTAACACCAATTCTACTTAAGCTCTTCCAAAAAATAGAAGTAGAAGGTATATTGCGTAACTCATTCTATGATGCCAACATTACCCTAATACCAAAACCAAATAAAGATACCACAAGAAAGGAAAATTACAGACCAATTTCTCTAATGAACCTAGATGCTAAAATCCTCAACAAAATACTCACTAATCACATTCAACAACATATCAAAAGGATTATACACCATGACCAAGTTTGTTTCATCCCAGGTATGCAAGGATGTTTCAATATAAGAAAATCAATCAATGTAATACACCACATAAACAGACTGAAAGAAAAAAATCACATGATCATCTCTATAGATGCAGAAAAAGCATTTGACAAAATACAGCACTCTTTCCTCATAAAAACACTACAAAAGATAGGAATAGATGGAAACTTTCTGAAAATGATAAAGGGTATATATGAAAAACCCAAAGCTAACATCATTTTCAACGGTGAAATCCTAAAAGCCTTCCCTCTGAGAACGGGAACAAGACAAGGATGCCCACTATCACCACTCCTATTTAACATTGTCTTAGAAGTACTTGCACGAGCACTGAGACAAGAAAAGGACATAAAAGCATTCAGATTGGAAAAGAAGAAGTAAAAATTTCATTATTTGCAGATGACATGATCCTATACATAGAAAGTCCTAAGAAATCTACAAATCTTCTAGAACTTATAAAGGAGTTCAGTAATGTTGCAGGCTATAAGATCAATGCTCAAAAATCAGTAGCATTTCTGTACACCAATAACGAGCAAACTGCGGAAGAAATCAGGTAAAAAACACAATTTACAATAGTAACTAAAAGAATCAAATTCCTAGGAATAAATTTAACTAAAGATGTAAAGGACTTACATGCAGAAAACTACACAACACTGTTAAAGAAAATCAAAGAAGACTTAAATAAATGGAAAAATATTCCCTATTCATGGATAGGAAGGCTAAACATCATTAAGATGTCTATCCTACTCAAACTAATCTACAGATTTAATGCAATCCCAATAAAAGTAAACACTCTATATTTTAAGGAACTGGAAAAACTAACCACAAAATATATTTGGAGAGGCAAGAGGCCCCGAACTGCCAAAGACATATTGAAAAAGAAAAATGAAGTTGGAGGTATCACACTACCTGACTTTAAAACATACTACAAAGCTACAGTGATCAAAACTGCGTGGTATTGGCACAAGGATAGACCTACTGACCAATGGAACCGAATTGAGAGCTCTGATATAGATCCTCGCATGTACAGTCATCTGGTATTTGACAAGGCCACGAAGCCCACTCAGTTGGGAGAGAATGGCCTCTTTAACAAGTGGTGCTTGGAGAACTGGATATCCATATCCAAAAGAATGAGAGAAGAATAACATCTCACACCTTATACAAAAATCAACTCAAGACAGATCAAAGATATAAATATAAGAGCCAAAACCATAAAGACCTTGGAAGATAACATAGGGAAGCATCTACAGGACCTTGTTATAGGAAATGGTTTCATGAACTTCACAGTCAAAGCACGAGCAGCAAGAATAAAAATAGATAAATGGGACTTCATCAAAATAAAAAACTTCTGCACCTCAAAGGATGTTATTAAGAAAATAAAAAGGCAGTCTACCCAATGGGAGAAAATATTTGGCAACCATATATCTAATAGGAGCCTAATATCCTGTGTATATAAAGAAATCCCACACCTTGAAAATAAAAGGACAAACAACCCCTTTAAAAAATGGGCAAGTGACCTGAAAAGACAATTCTCCAATGAAGAAATACAAATGGCTCAAAAGCACATGAAAAAATGCTCAACATCGCTTGCTATCAGGGAAATGCAAATCAAAACTACAATGAGATACCATCTTACACCCATCAGAATGGCAGCTATTAAAAAAACAGGAGACACTAAATGTTGGAAAGGATGTGGAGGAATAGGAAGCCTCATCCACTGCTGTTGGGACTGCGGTATGGTCCAGCCACTGTGGACGACAGTTTGGCGGTTCCTCAGAAAACTAATAATAGATCTTCCGTATGATCCAGCAATTCCACTGCTGGGTATATACCCAGAAGAACTGAAAGCAAAGACACAAACAGATATATGCACACCAATGTTCATAGCAGCATTGTTCACCATTGCCAAAAGTTTGAATCAGCCCCGGTGCCCATCAACAGATGAATGGATAAGCAAAATGTGGTACATACATACAATGGAATATTACTCCGCTGTAAGAAGGAACAAAGTGCTAACACATGGAATAATGTGGTTGAATCTTGAAGACCTTATGTTGAGTGAAGCAAGCCACGCACTGAAGGATGAACAGTATATGACCTCACTGATCTGAACTGAGGAAAGTGAGCAGTCTCTGAGAGCCATTGTCTGAAAAATAGGTTAACAAGGGAGAGCAAGAGAAGAGCAGGCTTTGAGCCATCACCCATATGGACATAATCTATGGTAAAGGGATAGAGTGTGGTTGCATGTTGGGGGATGGTGCCGATGGGTGGTGGTGTTCCTGGGTTTGGTGGTGCAGCACTGGCGGGTGGGTGGATTAGGAAGGGCAGGTTCAAATCCCCAGGGCATGTAACTGTGAATCTTGACATTCCATGGGTCGGGAGATGGTGGTATCCTGGGTCCTGGGGGGCTGGGGGGAAGGGAACAGTCAAGATCTAATGGGGTATTTGGTGGTCATGGGGAAGGTTTTTCATTACCTACAGTAATGGACACAGGACATGGTAAATATCATCAAAATTATTAAACTATCATCTAAATTGTAAACTATACTGTAAATCATAGACAATGTTTAGTTGCTATATTTTGCTATCTGTATAACAGTTATAACAATGCTAGCATCCAAAAAAAGGGGGGGAGGTTTAATATGGGGTGGGGAAGGGGGGGTGATTTGGTATCTGGGAGTCTCCAGCACTCCATGTGTGACTTTGCTGTGACCTAAAACTTCTTTGAAAATTATATTAAAATTTGGGAGACACTGCGGATTGAGAGGGGGAAGATGTCACGGCACACCCGATAACACAGTGATAATAGGAAAAAAAGAATATTTATATATTTTTTTAAAAAGGCATTTCTTTTGCTTTTTTCCTCAATTTTTTGAATGTCCCAATCCGCTAATTATATATTTTTTGTTTGTTTGTTTGATTGTTTGTTTGTTTGTTTGGGTTGTTTTCCTGAGTTTCCTTATGTTTGTCTCTTGCATGTAAGCTTATTGTTGTTTCTTTTTCCTATTAAGTGTATTTGATTATTTTATTGGCTACACGTTCATGGAAGATTTAGATCACAGAAGGGTTACAATGGGTACTGCAGGGGATTATTGGTGGGGGGTGTCTGGAAAGGGGGATTCATGGGAGTAAGTTCATCTGAATATTCATGAAAGATATACACAATTGTTCAAAAGATCAAAGGATGGGGCATGGTCACGATGGGTGGACAATCACTCAATAAATGAGGGAATCTGAATTCCTAGCCTGGAGAGCTCTGCCACATTCTCCAAGGTAGCAGCAACAGTCCTCTGAGTGCAGGGACAGTGTCTGTCAAAAGAGGATGGCCCACTGACGAGTTCTTTTTATTGATGACTACCCTTATGAGTCTTTGCTCTTGTAACTGAAACTTAGCTTACTGTTATGGGGTGCCTATGGGTTGCCACCTGAGAGCCTCCTTGTTGCTCAAATGTGGCCTCTCTAAGCCAAACTCAGCATATGAATGCATTACCTTCCCCCCGACGTGATACATGACTCCCGGGGATGAGCGTCCCTGGCAACGAGGGATTAATACCAAGTGCCAACTGGCAACACAACTGGAAAAAGACCTTGAATAAAAGGGGGAAAAGGTAAAGACAAATGAGTTCAAGTGGCTAAGAGACTTCAAAGAGAATCAGGAGGTCATCCCAGAGGTAACACTTACGCACACCTCAGTAGGAGCTCATAGGACATCAAAGTGCATATCACCCACACAGAGGGGCTCCTGAGAGCTCTGGAGACACCCAGGTCCTATATAAGGGGGGATAGCCCCAGAGACTGATGCCTTATCAGTGGGCTCTATTTTGGAATCTGTGCTCCTGAGAGTGACAGAATTGGACTCAAATAAGTCCTCCCTGCACATGGTTCATCAAGTCCCTTCTATTCAAACCTATATGTGATGCTGGGGTTTTTAGGTATACTTCCAGAGACTGGAACCTCTGGCCTCGCTATGTGCCAGGTGTGTGTGGAATCTCGGTGGAGCTGCAACTCCTACCCTACAGCTCAATGGACTCATCCAAGTCACCTGTTGAGGAGACAACGATGGGCAATGGCCATCCCAGGGAGTGGAGATGATCTGCAGGCCGGATCATCCCACCCACCATATCCATGTGATATAAGCCCTCTCTCACTTGGAGGTGGAGTGGACATCACCATCATAGTCCCCTCAGTATTGGGGGAAGAACTATGGACTAGAGTGGACTTAATGGTATTCTGTTGTACACATATGGTGATTCTAGCAATGGAATAAATTATAACAGTGAGGTGGAGCCAGTGGCCACTGGACACTTTCGTGGCAGGGAAGGGGTTTGCAGTTGAAATACAGGGGATTTTTTGGGATTTGGAGGTTGTCCTGAGTGCCCTTGTGGCATCGGATGTAGGCCATTTTAAATCAGCACACACCATTCAGAACTGTGTGGGAGAGAGTGTGGTCTACGAATTAAACTGTGGTCTATTGTTGATGGCAAGGCCCCAGGATGTGTAAGTCCATTGAGGGTGATGGGCCACACTTGTGGGAGATTTTTGTGTGGGATGTTGTGGGAGGTGTGGGAGGTGGGGAACATGGGAATCCCTGTATGTTCCATGTAATATTTAGGTAATCTAAGCACCTCTTAAAAAATATATATATATAAATAACATTTTTGTAAGTAAATGCACATATATGCATATATATTTATATATCATTTTACAAATATTGGTATGTATTGTGAAAAAATTTGATTTTTACCCACAATAAAAAATAAATTAATTAAAAAAAAAACACAAACAAGTTTAGGAAATATTATGAGGGGGTAAAAGTAATGTGAAGAGATAGTTAAAGGAATATGGAAACCTAAAGAGAAATAAAATGGTATTTTTAGATTGACTTGTATTATTACAGGAGTGAGTTCCAGGAAAAATAAAAATATAAATTCATGTAAGTAAATAATAAGGGGAAATATTTCACAGGGAATATACTTATATATTTAATACATACCTCTTTGCTCATTTTCTAATGTACAGAACAAAAACAAGACTAACTTTTAAATTAGCAAGATCTAAAATAAAAAATAAGAGTATTTGGTAAATTAATAACCCCCCAATGATTGATAATACTGGTGTTGAGGCAAATTTTAGGTGTTCTATATTGCTCTACAACAATAAGAATACTCAACTGACAGGTGAATGAACAATTAAAGAAATTATAACAATACTAAAGTACTGGATCTATTAAGCACTGCATATATGACAAGCACTATTCTCAATTTTCATATATTATATGTGACAGCGAGATTAAACTAGAAAGCAAAAATATATGCTGGTGAACAACAACTGGGTCAAAATAAGGGCATCTATTTTCAGAAGTTGTTATCTTAATATTACCAGGTTTTATACAAGCAGTTGGTGGCCAAATTACCTGACAATTCTTCTTCGAAACAAAGACATATTTAAATGAGTCTAACTCTGATACATTGAGGACCATATATTCCAAGGTAAGGCCCACTCACAGGGTGCCAAATTCCTGTGATTATCTGCCCTGCCTATAGTGTCTAGATGTCTCTAAGCCCTCAAGAGCCTCAGGGTTTGAGGCACTGTTTACTGTAGCAGTCCATGAGATCCTGCTGAGATGTGCATAAGCATAACTTCTGGAATGATTTCTAGACTCACTTTGAAATCTCTTAGCCATGAAAACTCATTTACATTTATTACTTCCCCCTTTTAGTCAAGGTCTTTTTTCAAATGCATCGCTAGTTGGTGCCAAGAAAGACAACTCCATCCATTTACCCATCCATTTACCCCATGGGATCTAAGTCCCCACTCAATCAGAAACATAGTGGGCATCACCATCTTAAAATCCACAGGACTGAGGGATGAACAAAACATAAGAGGGGAATCAGCTATGGACTAAAGTAGACATTATTATTCTAGCAATGGAAAAACTTGTAACATGATACAAAGGCAGTGATCCTCAGAGGTTCTGAGAGGAGGGAGAGGGAAGAATAGGTGTATCAAGGGGCATTTTGGGGACATTGGAATTGTTCTAATGACATTGCAATGAAGGACACAAGCCATTTTGTCAAAACATATAAAATTGTGTGGAGCAAAGTGTAAACTATAATGTAAGCTATAGACCATGGTTATTAGCAATGTTTCGATACTTGTTCATTAATTGTAACAAATGTTACAATTAATGTACCACTCTAATGGAAGATGTTGTTAATGGGGGAAAGTGTGGAGGAGGAAGTAGTCGGTTGTATGGGAATCCATCTATATTTCAATGTATCATCTATGTAATCTAAACCTTTTTTAAATTATAATTAAATTTAAAAAGAGAAATTATTTTAAATTCAAAACCAGCCTTCATCTGTGATGTACAGTTTCAAAACCTTTTTTTAAAAAAGATATAGTGATATCTCTAGGGGAAAAATCTTTCTTAGCATTGTTCATCATCAAAACAAAGTGACTGAGCCCATTTACATTAATGGTCACACTGTAAGACAACGCATTTGCATCACAGACACCAACAGAATTATTTCCAAAGTTTAAAATAGTAAATTAATATTGGGAAAGCAGAACACATACAAAAATAAATCTATAAAAAACAAAGCTAATTGAGAAATGAAAGGTGGTTCCATTGTTACCTAGGGGAATTCACAAGAGGAGCTATCTGAGAATTTGGATTCTAAGATGGTGCTTAGAGGAAGATGAGGGAAGAGGCAAGATATTCCATGCAGAGGAAGCAGCAGAAGTAGAAACAAAGTGAACAGCACATGAACGATTTTGTTAGAAGCAATAATCAGAGCTCTCCTATCAAGTCATCTCTACGACAAAAGGAGTCATGGACTTGGAAGGAAAGCTATCCCCATCAGATTTCTGCAGTTCAGCCCATTCGTATAATTGTGAAGAATTTATAATAAAAATTACAGTTACACAAATATCATAAATAAGACATTGGTAAAAATGCATAATTATAAAATGTCTTAACCAGAATATCATCATATCAAACTATTGTCCAACTTCTACAATCATACTTACCACCTACTACCCTAAAAATCACTGAGAAGAAACGAACAAAAATAATGTAATGAAATCATTAGAACACAGGTAATGGATGAAATTATAATTAGTTTTGTTAAATATCCTTAATATTTGATAAATGTTAAAAATTAAAACTTTTAATTTATCAATTGGTTATAAATCCCATTTGTAGTTGTTCTCAGTTATCTCTACAGTACACTGTAACAGTGGTAAAAAGCCTAAATATTTAATGGAAATAGATGAGAAACATTTTGTTAAAATATGTCTACTGGGAAAAATTATCTGTAATTTTATAAAGACTATTATTTTCTACATTTGGAGTCATAAAGCAACTTGCCAAATACATGTAAAATTCCAAATAGCTTTCTTTAATAAGGCATTTATGCAGATTTATTCATACAAACCTTCTGTACTTTAGTATTTAACTCTTTGATCATCCTGGTGAACAAAGCACATCAATGCTCTATTCCTCTCTCCAGGTACTTCACTGTATTCCAGTTCATGCTTTCAGTACCCTTGTTGCAGTCTGGCAGTTTGATGTAATTATGAATTCCAAAAATAGATATTGCATTATGCTTATAAACTGGTCTGTTAATCTGGGCATGATTAAGTTATGATTAGGTCATTGACTAGGCCGCGTCAGTAGGGTGCTGACTTGGTGGGTGGAGGAATCAAATAAAAAAGGCAAGGCAAAGGACAAAGGGAGAAGTTTTGATATTGGAGTCTTGAGCTGGAGCCCCAGGAAGTAAGAGAGCTTGGTCGTGAGGAAGGAGAGAAGGCCCTGGAATAGAGACAAGTCATTTGTCTGATAGTCTACAGCTGGCCTTGTGGAGGAAACAGAGGATCTAAGCCTGGACAGAAACGCAGCCCTGGGAATAGAGGAACCCAAGAAGCCTGAACCCTGGCAAATGTAAGCAGCTGTCTTGCTCCAACATGTGGCAATGGACTTTGGTGAGGGAAGAAACTTATACTTTATGGCCTGGTAACTGTGGACTTCTACCCCAAATAAATACCCTTTATAAAGACAACCAATTTCTGGAATTTTGCATCAGCACCCCTTTGGCTGACTAATACAACCCTTAAGAAAGATATCTAACAAAAATGAAAAATTCTCAGGGAGAAATGAGATCCAAGAACATCATTTCCTAAGAAATCACCAAATTTTATGTTACACAAATATTTTCTATAGACATGTAAAATACCCACACACACACACATCACTTCTTTTAATTAAGTCTCAAGAGAATTTTGTATGGATTGCCATAAAATTTGTTTTCTTACCACACAACCTGGTCTGAAATCTCAGGTACATAGCTAAGGACTTAGAAGTAGAAAGAGTAAAGCTTATTTTAGAAGGGATCCGTTCCTCTCTCCATGTACTTCACTCCATTCCAAAATATGTGAGTCACTTAAATATTAGCCTTCACAATTTTGCTTGACTAATTTATTGCATATTATCTAGTAACGCTATCAAATTAAACCCCCACACACTACAATTTTCTGATATTAAGTGGGAAAACCATCTCTTGATCCCATGGAGGATTTACGCTTTCCAAACCCAAAAGGAAAATATCTAATAAGAATGAATAATTCTCAGGGGGAACTGACATCAAGAACATCATTTCATAAGAAGTCACCAAATTGAATGTTATACAAGTGTTTACTGTAGACATGTAAAATAACACACACAGATACACATACCTGCTCCACTTCTTTTAATGAAGTCTCTAGATAATTTAATATAGATTACCATAAAATTTGTTTCCTTACCACACATACTGGTTTGAAACACCAGGTACATTAATGAAGATTTAGAAGCAGAATGATTAGAGATTATTTTTAGATGGAATAAAAAGTGAGATTATCAGGTGGAAAATATAGTCTGTTGCAGACCAATTGACTGCAAGCTAAAAGTGTCATTTTCAATTCTCTACACACATAGAAACCTTTTGCATATTATTTAACACTCACCTTTTTCTACAAATTGTCGTTTAGGTAAAGACTCTTTGCATATTGCATGGTAGATGAGAATCTGTAATTAACACTTAGGAAACATTTTGTAGTTCTTTATATTAATACTAGTTTCCTATTTATATATGGCTACTCAGATGAAGATCCCAATTCCCAATTCCTATTTTTCCTTACCACCAGTTGTGTCCTATTTCTGGCCAATGCACATAAATGAAAATTATGTGTGCAATTTCCAGGCATTGCTTTTATTAATAGGGTTTTATCCTCTCTTTTTCATTCTCAAACTTCTCTAATACAAATGTGATGACAAACTGTGTTGAGTTTCAAAGATAAACAAAACATCCTAGAGATAGCTACTGAACAAAAAAGAACACACTCAGTTTCCTGACACCATAATATGCCATACCAGCAAACTAATCGCAATGAATTTTAAAGAACAATTCTGTCATACCAGCATGAATGCTAAAATGAGATAAAAATAAATGTGTCTTGTTTTAGCCAACGTGATATTTGCCTTTACTGTACACTGTCCAATTCACGTCAAAATCAGTATAACTTTAGGCATCAGAAGTGGTTGCAGGAAAGATACCCTCAAGGAATGGAAGTTGGAATTGGTTATCTGGCCTTGCTGGGTCTGAGGAGAGTGATGTCATCATTAGAGGATGGATATTGACAGCTCAGGACTGGGACTTTTCAAATTTTAATTTCTCACTTGTGGTCACTTAGAAAGAAGTATGTATTAAAGACTGATCATTCACAAACTGAGTCTCAGGGGATACAAAAATATTATTTGAATGTGAAATAGGAGAACTTGAAAGGTAGGGTGACCCATTCTAACAACTCTGAGATCTCAGTGAAAGAAATGACAGGCTCAGGCTTTAAATTCTCAGCTAATTCATTGTCAGCAAACCACAGATTTCCCATGAGTGCCCCCAATAGATTTCTCTCCCTTATGCTTCATGTCTGGTGTAGCTTAAAACAAGAGTAATTTCTGACTTTGAACATTGTTTTAGTAAGATCATTAGTTAAATTCACACTTTTATTGTTTTCACATGGAATACATTGGAAATCAGATGAGAAGGTCACAAATTAGAATGGATATATTTGGGATATTTCAGGTAACTCTGATTGCAACAAATCCCAAAGTCAAGCTGGAACCCATTACCAGTACAAGCCATCTCTATCATTCTATGTCACTGGTAATGGTCCCTGTAAAGACAACTGATGAGAGTAATATCTATCTCAAAAGGATATTCTAAATAACCTCTATTGCCTCTATAGTGACATATATATTTAACTTGTAATTATGTCATTGGAATACACCCAGAGGACAGCATTGACTACAAGATATTTGTAAGTATATTCCTGAGGCAGGCATAAGTAGCTTTGTTAAGTATTGTAGTAACTGATGGCCTGAAATGAAGGTGCATTAAAATAGATTCTCCAATTTCATTAAAGACAAGAGAATATCATTTAACAGACATATGCAAGTCTGGTTGGTACTTTTTACTCAAATTGGTGAATAAAATTGGAAGAATTCTAGTATAAGTTAAAGGATGCCTGACATTAGCTACAGTGATGGAGTTAGAGCTCCTTATGCAATTCCAGAGCTCACTCAGTTCAGAGAGTCAGAACTCACAAAGAAAGTTCCACTTAAGCAAGAACAATGCATTGATGAAACCAATATGTAAACATTCCTGCCATCTTCTTCAAAAGGACATATGGCCATTTGCCTGGAGAGTGTCCACAGAAGAGAACAAAACCTGGAACTTGCAGAATTATTTGACCTCAGGTCTGAGTTGCTGCTAATGTGTCCATCTATCAGAGCAGAGGAAAGTGGGGGAGAGAAGGTCAAGAGATAAATGGAGATTATGCCTTGGTCTGATATAAAGTCATTTTAGCAGAGGTGCCTGATTATAGTTAGAATAAATAATACTCAAGGCCGAGTAGAAGATCATGGAGTTCTTGCTTCCAAACAATAAAGCTAAGCATCATTATATTCCTGAGAGAACTACAGAGATTAGTGCCACTTAGTGCTTAAGAAAAGGTGCAAGAGTGGTGTTGATTTCCACATAAAAGTTCAATTCAATCATTTGAATATTGCCTAAGATAGATGGATTTTTTTTTTTTTTTTGAGAATGGCAGTGAAATATATATGTTGATAGCACCTGCTTTTAAATATATCATCTGTTTATAGGAGTATATCACTGCAAATTCTAGTTATATTCATACAGATATTGATCTGGTAAATGCATTTTTTTATGAATTACTAGGTAATACCAGAAATGATTTGCTTTCAACAGACAGATACAATAGTACACTTTGAAAATCTTGTGATGAATTATTTTACCAGGATTTTACCCTCTCAACATCCTACAGAGCATCACAATGGTCCATTCATGTGAGAGCATCATGAATATAAGACCAGGTAAGTAGGGAACGCCTGGGACACTGGATGCCTTGCCTTCGTAAGAAACGTGTTTGTCAGAAAATGGAAGATGTATGAAGCAAACTTAGCCTGCTACTATAGTGAACTTTCCCAGGAGACAGTCATTTGAGCCATGTCAGTATATTTCTTCCAAAAGGAAAGACACATTGTTATGTCTTAGAAAACAACAAAGACAAGTGACTGGCCTCCTCTGGATTTTGGAGGTAACATATACAAAATTTTGGTCTGCTATTACAACCATTTTGTGAGAAAAATGACTGTATGCTATAATTTTACTGGCACTCAGAGGAAGAGACGTCTCTCTAGCTAGCCAGATTGTGGTACCATAACTCTCATAAGTGTTCCCTAGTAATTGAAAATGTATAATTAACAGTCATAATATAAGTATCTAAGGAATTAGAGCTGTGCTGTTCAATATAGTAGCTGCTAGTCACAGGTGGCCACTGAGCACCTGAAATGTGGCTAGAATAACAGAGGAACTAATTTTTTAATTTATATAAAATTCAGTGATTTAAATTTGAAAACTCTTAAAATCATTTTCCATTAAACACATTTTTATTATTTTCATAGCAATACACTCACTACAACCTATACATTGTATTGTTGTAATGAAATATGACTGACAAATGTGCATACTATTTCTTGTATTACACATAAACACACCAATAATTTAATCAGTGTCAAAGACTTCATTCAGTTCAAATGATTTTTTTATGTAACAACGTAAAACTCGAAAGTGTTTCTTTTAATCTTCCACGAAGAAGGCACAATTTAGTGAGTTATCTATGTAATTGTGATTGATAATTTAATGGTAATAATTATTTGAATAATATTCTAAATCTTTTTTCACTTAAAGATAGGTTTGGACCAACTTTTAAAGTTTAAACAAAAGAACAAAACCATATGACTGGTGTTGAAATAAGTTAATATTTAGAAACTTGTATTTCTACTGAAACAGTAAAGAAGAAAAGAGACTGGAATAAACTATTTTGCAAATTTCATGATGAATGGCAAAAAAAACCCACATTCATTTATTGTGTTCAAATAAATTTAAAGGGAGTAAAATGGGCAATATTCTCCATAGTCTCAGGAAATAACTCTCAGAATTCAGGACGTGTCAGACAGACAAGCCTATGTAAAGATTCCAAAATCTAGGTTGTAAACCCTCAAAGTGAGAAATAAACAAGATATTAAGAACTTTACGAGGATTTCAACTTAGCCTTGATGCTGCACATATCTGATGGGATGAAGATAATTAGCCACCATTCTATTTGTCAAACACAAAGACTGTTAAACACTCTGCAGCCTCTGAAATTTTACATTCAAAATATCTATCGTGCAAACAAAAAACTCTAGCCACAACAAAAGACCAGGACACATGATCAAGAAGCAATTTTAAAAAATGTAAAAAAAAAAAAAAACAGATTGAATCTGGGAGACTTCCGGGAAGATGGCAGACTAGTAAGACATGGGAATCTCTTCTCCAGAAAAATAGCTAGAGGACAAGCTGAAACAGCCCTGAAAAAGATCTTCTAGGGTTTAGGACAACAGGTGAAGGTTGCACACCATCCAGAGGAGAGAGGGACAGAAGAGGGAAATCGCGACTACAGAACTGTGAGTTGCAAGTAGCAGCTTTTGCTGCTGCCGGAACCCTCCCCCACACTCTTCAGAATTCTCCGGTCTCTGGGCCTGCGACTGCAGACAAAGGGGGCTTCAGGGATCTGCCACTCCCGGAAAGGGGAGAGAGAGGGACGCAGCCTTAGGCTGACTCAGGTTCTGACCTGAAATTTGGGCTGCAGAGCCCCATGGACCCTTCCACACGGCGGTTTGCCCTGGGAGCCTAGAAAGGACTGGAGAAATCTGACCCTCGCAACCTCCCTCTCTTCTAGCCTGGACTAATTGTTGAGGACACCATGGGAGAGGGGAGAGAAAGCCTGGGGCTGACCGTGCTTTGGACTCCCAGGTTTGGTCTGCCCTGTCCCTAGAGCCCTTCCAGGCTGGGTGGGGCTGCACCATTGTTTGCCTTGGAGCCTGCAAGGGGCTAAAGATATGCAAACCTCCCAATCTCCTCCTCTACTAACAGGGACTGACTGTTGAGGATTCAGAAGGGAGTGGAAATATTTCCTAGCTGGGAAAAGGGGGGCGCTATGAGAGAAGTCTGGAGAACTGTCTCAGAAAGTTTGAATCACAGGACTCTTAGCCCCCAGACAGGAAGCTCCATCACATTGATCTGGCCTGTGTCACAACAAATACGCTCAGACCAGGCATTGAATTGAGAGCTGCCAACAAGCGCCATCTCCTGGCAGACCAAGGAAGTGCACATAAGAACATTAATAAGAAAGAGAGGCTTTTCCTGGCCTCTATAGCCTCCCTGCCCAAAGCCCTAGGAAACAACCAATTACTGGGTCCAGTGCCCAGTTTTGAGCAACCAGCAGAACAATCCTAACAATCAAGGTTGAGCCAAAAATCAAAGAGCAGTGGTAACTCACAGCCTCCTGCCACTAAAACCCGATAAAAGAGAAAGAGATAGAGCATCTAAGTAAAATACAAACTAACCAGATGCCTAAGCACCAGCAAAAAATTACGAGCCATACTAAGAAGATAGAAGACATGGCCCAAGAAAAGGAATACAGCAAAGTCCCAGAAGAGATGCAGAATTTGAGAGAACTAATCAGTGAGATGAGCACACATTTCCAAAATGAAATTAATGAGATGAAAGAGAATATAGTTAAAGAGATCAATGACATCAAGAAGTCATTGAGCGAACATAAAGAATTTGAAATCATGAACAGAAAAGTAACGGAGTTTATGGGAATGAAAGACACAATAGGTGAAGGCAAAAATACATTTGAGGCATACAATAGCATACTCAAAATGATAGAAGAAAGAATAAGTGATACTGAAGAAAGAGCAGCTAAAATTGAAGAGAGAAAGGAACAGAGAGAGAAAAGAATGGAAAAATTGAGCAGGGGCTCAGAGAGTTGAATGACAACACAAAACTCAAGAACATACGTGTCATGGGAGTTCCAGTAGGAGAAGAGAAAGGAAAAGGGGCAGAAAGAGTATTTGAGGAAATAATAGCTGAAAATTTCCCAACTCTCACAAAAGAAATGAACTTACATGTCCAAGAAGCACACCGTACCCCAATAAGAATAAATCCAAATAGACCTACGCCAAGACACATATTATTCAGAATGTCAAATGTAAAAGATAAAGAGAAAATTCTCAGAGCAGCAAGAGAGAAACAAACAACCACGTACAAAGGACGTCCAGTAAGACTTTGTGCAGACTTCTCTTCAGAAACCATGGAGGCAAGAAGACAGTGGTATGATACAATTAGGAAACTGAAAGAGAAAAACTGCCAGCTGAGAATTCTTTATCCAGCAAAACTGTCCTTCAAATATGAAGGTGAATATAAAGTATTCACAAACAAACAGAAACTAAGAGAGTTCGCAAAAAAGAATCCACCTTTGCAGGAAATATTAAAGGAAGCCTTAGAACCTGAAAGAAAAAGACAGGAGAGAGAGGCTTGGAGGAGAGTATTGAAGAAAGAAAAGCAGAAAGGATAACCAAAAGAGTAAAAAGAAAGACAAAAATAAGATGACATATGAAAACCAAAGAATAAAATGGAGGAAATAAACAGTGTATTTTCAGTAACATCATTGAATGTGAATGGATTAAATTTCCCAATCAAAAGATACAGGCTGACAGAATGGATAAAAAAACATGAGCCATCCATATGCTACTTACAAGAAACTCACCTCAAACACAAGGATACAAGGCAGCTGAAAGTAAAAGGTTGGAAAAAGATACTCCATGTGAATAGTAAACAGAAAAGAGAGGGGTAGCTATACTAATATCAGACAAAACAGACTTCAAATGCAAAAAAGTGATAAGAGATGCAGAAGGCCATTATATATTAATAAAAGGCACGATCCTCCAGGAAGATATAACAGTCATAAATATCTCCGCACCTAACCAGGGTGCCCCAAAATATATGAGACAGACTCTTGCAAAACTGAAGGGATAAATAGACATTTCTACAATAATCGTCGGAGACTTCAACACCCCTCTCACATCATTAGATAGAACAACTAGAGAGAAGATCAACAAGGAAACAGAGAACTTGAACAATATGATAAACAAGTTAGACCTAACAGACATATACAGAACACTGCATCCAAACTCAGCGGGTTATACATTCTTCTCAAGTGCCAATGGATCTTTCTCCAGGATAGACCACATGTTAGGTCACAATACAGCTCTCAATAAATATAAAAAGATTAAAATTATACAAAGCACCTTCTCAGATCATAATGGAATGAAACCTGAAATCAATAACAGATAGGAAAAAAGTAAATTTGCAAATGTGTGGAGACTGAACAACACACTCCTAAATATTCAGTGGGTCAAAGAAGAAATTGCAAGTGAAATCAGTAAATATATTGAGACAAATGAAAATGAGAACACAACATATCAAAACTTATGGGATAGAGCAAAGGCAGTCTTGAGAGGGAAATTTATAGCCCTAAATGCCTATATTAAGAAACATGAAAGAGCTAAACTCAAAGATTTAACTGAACAACTTGAGAAACTAGAAAAAGAACAGCAAACCAATCCCAAAGCAAAAAGAAGGAAAGAAATAATAAAGATTAGAGCGGAAATAAATGAAAATGAGAACAGAAAAGCTATAGAGAAAATCAACAAAACCAAAAGCTGGTTCTTTGAGAAGATCAATAAAATTGACAAACCCCTCGCTAGACTAACAAAGAAAAAAAGAGAGAAGATGCAAATAAGTACAATCAGAAATGAAAGGGGGGGAATTACAAATAATCTCACAGAAATAAAAAGAATCATAAGAAATATTATGAGAAACTATATGCCAACAAACTAGACAACCTGGATGAAATGTACAAATTTCTAGAAACTCATAACCAACCTATACTGACACAACAAGAAATACAAGAACTTAACAAACCAATCACAATTTAGGAGATTGAATCCATCATCAAAAATCTTCCAGCAAAGAAAAGTCCAGGACCAGGTGGCTTCACAGGTGAATTCTACCAAGCATTTCTAAAAGAATTAACACCAATCCTGTTTAAACTCTTCCAAAAAACTGAAGAGGAGGGAAAATTACCCAACACATTTTATGAAGCCCACATCACCCTTATACCAAAGCCAGATAAAGATTCCACAATAAAAGAAAATTACAGACCAATCTCTCTCATGAACATAGATGCAAAAATTCTCAACAAAATACTTGCAAATCAAATCCAACAGCATATCAAAAGACTTATACATCACGACCAAGTGGGATTTATTCCTGGTATGCAAGGCTGGTTCAACATAAGAAAATCAATGTAATACACCACATTAACAAATTGAAGGAGAAAAACCACATGATCATCTCAATAGATGCAGAAAAGGCATTCGACAAAATCTAACATCCTTTTTTGATAAAAATACTTCAAAAGATAGGAATAAAAGGAAAATTCCTCAATATGATAAAAGGCATATACGAAAAACCCACAGCCAATATCGTACTCAATGGGGAAAGGTTGAAAGCTTTCCCCCTAAGATCAGGAACAAGACAAGGATGCCCACTGTCACCATTGTTATTCAACATTGTGCTAGAAGTTCTCGCTTGGGCAATTAGACAAGACAAAAAAATTAAAGGCGTCCAAATAGGAAAAGAGGAAGTAAAACTCTCACTGTTTGCAGATGACATGATCCTGTATTAAGAAAATCCTGAAGTATCCACAACAAAGCTACTTGAATAAATGAGTTCAGCAAAGTGGCAGGATAAAAGATCAACACGCAAAAATCAGTAATGTTTTTGTACACTAGTACTGAACAATCTGAGGAGGAAATCAGGAGGAAAATTCCATTTTCGATAGCAACAAAAAGACTCAAATACCTAGGAGTTAATTTAACCAAGGAAGTACAGGACTTATATGCAGAAAACTACAAAACAGTGCCAAAAGAAATTAAAAAAGACCTAAACAAATGGAAAGACATTCCGTGTTCATGGATTGGAAGAATAAATATCGTGAAGATGACAATCTTGCCCAAACTCATTTATAGATTCAATGCAATACCAATCAAAATCCCAACAGCTTACTTTACAGAATTAGAGAAGGCAATTACCAAATTCATCTGGAAGGGTAAGTGCACCCGAATAGCCAAAAGTATTCTAAAAAAGAAGAGCAATGTGGGAGGAATTTCGCTGCCTGATCTTGAAACATATTACAAAGCTACAGTGGTCAAAACAGCATGGTACTGGCATAAAGGTAGACATATCGATCAGTGGAATAGAATTGAGAATCCAGAAATATACCCTCACCTATACAGTCAACTGGTTTTTGAGAAACCTACCAAGCCCACGCTGATGGGAAAAAAACAGTCTCTTCAACAAATGGTGTTGGGAGAACTGGATATCTATAACCAAAAGAATGAAAGAGGACCCCTATCTCACCCCCTATACAAGAATCAACTCAAAATGGATCAAAGATCTAAATATAAAAGCCAGGACCATAAAACTTCTAGAAGAAAATGTAGGGAAACATCTTCAAGACCTTGTAGTAGGTGGTGGTTTCTTGGACCTCACACCCAAAGCACGTGCAACAAAAGAAAAAGTAGATAAATGGGACCTCCTCAAAATTAAACACTTGCACCTCACAGGACTTTGTCAGAAGGGTGAAAAGGCAGCCAACTCAAAGGGAAAAAATATAAGGAAATCACATATCTGATAAGGGTTTAATATACAGGATATATAAAGAGATGTTACAACTCAACAATAAAAAGACAAATGACCCAATTAAAAAATGGGTGAAAGACTTGAATAGACATTTCTCTGAAGAAGAAATACAAATGGCAGAAAAACACATGAAGAAATGCTCAACATCACTCATGATTAGGGAAATGCAAATCAAAACTACAATGAGATATCATTTCACATCTATCAGAATGGCCACTATTAAAATGACAGAGAACTACAAGTGTTGGAGAGGATGTGGAGAGATAGGAACACTGCTTCACTTTTGGTGGGATTGCAGGATGGCACAACCACTATGGAGGACTGTTTGGCAGTTCCTAAAGAAGTTGAATATAGACTTGCCATGTGACCCTGCAATACCACTACTGGGTATATACCCAGAAGAACTGAGAGCAGTGACATGAACAGACATCTGCACACCGATGTTCATAGCCACATTATTCACCATTACCAAAAGTTGGAAACAACCCAGATGTCCATCAACAGAGGAATGGATAAACAAACTGTGGTCTATTCACACGATGGAATATTATGCAGCTATAAGAAGAAATGAAGTCATAAAGCATATGGCAACATGGATGAACCTGGAGGACATTATGTTGAGTGAAGCAAGCCAGACACAAAAGGACAAATACTGTATGAATGCATTACTATGAATCAAATATATTGTGTAATATATTGTTTGATTCACACACACAAAAAAAAAAAAACAAAAAAATTTACACGTATCCATTACATTTAATTGAGAAATGTATCTGTTTACTTTTTAGTTTTTAATTGTTATGTTTTCAATTATTAAATGTACAAAATAAAGTTAAAAAAAAAACAAAAAAAAAACAGATTGCCCAGATATTAAGGGTCCTGGCAAGAATGTTGCAATCATTATGAATAATGCTTTCTATATATGAATAGAAAGTACAAAAATATATGCATATGTGAAGCATTTACCAGAGATTTGCAAATGCAGCGAAAATATCTATTATTTGTAATTAATTAGTTTTAATAGAAAATTAGACTCATTTGGAAGACAAAACACACAGAAAATATACTCATTAAAATACAGAGGGAATTTTAATTTATATTAGAGAAGTTGTGGGTTTACAGAACAATCATGCATAAAATACGTGATTCCTATATACTACTGTGTTATTAACACCTTGCATTGTTGTGGCACATTTGTTACAATTGATCAAACAACATTTTTATAATTCTATTAACTAACTAGAGACCATGGTTTACTTACTGGACTTTACTGTTTGTACAGTCCTATGTGTTCTTTTTAAAATTTTTATTCTAGTAATACATATGCAACCTAAAATTTGCCCTTTTAACTACATTTAAATATATAATTCAGTGCTAATAGTTACATTTACAATATTGTTCTACCATCACCACCATACATCCATCCATTACTAAAACATTTTTATCAATCAGAATAGAAACTTTGTACAATTTAAGCATTAACTTCTCATTCCCCAGTCCCACCTCTGCCCCTGGTAGCCTATATTCTAGATTCTGACACTATGAATTTGCTTATTCTAATTATTTCATAACAGTAAGATCATACATTATTTGTCCTTTTGTGTCTGGCTTACTTCACTCAGCGTAATATTGTCAAGGTTCATCATATTGTTGCATGTAGTAGAAATTCATTCCTTTTTTTGGCTGAACATTATTCCACTGTATGTATACACAAAATCATATTTATCCACTTATTGGTTGGTGAAAACTAGGTTGCTTCCATATTTTGACACTTGTGAATAATGCCACTTCAAACATGGGAGTACAAATATCTGGTCAAGTCCCTACTTTCAATAGCTTGGGGTATATAAACACAAGTGACATTGCTGGGTCATGTGGTAATTAGTACTATACTTAACTTTATGAGGAACTGCCAAACCTAGTCCACAGAAACTGAACCATTTCACATTCCCAACAATGCACAGGTATTCCTATTTCTCTAAATCCTCTCCAAAATTGTAATTTTCCATTTTTAAAAAAATATTAGCCATTCTAGGGGGTATGAAATGGTATCTCATTGTGACTTAGATTTGCATTTCCCTGGAAACTAATGATGTTGAGCATCTTTTCATGTGATTTCTGGCCATTTGTATATCTTCTTTGGAGAAATGTCTATTCAACTCTTTTGCCCATTTTATAATTGGGTTGCTTGTATTTTTGTTGTTGAGTTGTAGAATTTCTTTGTATGTTCTGGATATTAAACACTTATTGGATATGTGGTTTCCAAATATTTTCCCCCATTGTGTAGTCCTTTTATTTTCATTATAAAGTCCTTTGATGAATTAAAGTTTTAAACTTTAATTAAGTCATTTATCTATTTCTCCTTTTTTTGCTTGTGTTTTGGTTGTAAAGTCTAATAAACCATTGTCCAATATGAGGTCCTGAAGAATGCTACCCTATGTTTTATTCTGGGAGTTTTATAATTCCATTTTTTATATTTGGTTCTTTGATATGTTTTGAGATGATTTCTATATTTGGTGTGTGATAGGGATCCATCTTCATTCTTTTACATATGGACACCCAGTTTTCCCAGGACCATTTGTTGAGAAGAGTATTCTTCCCCAATAGATTGGATTTGGTACCCTTGTCAAATATCAGTTGGTCATAAACTTAAGGGTTCATTTCTGAACTCTCAATTCAATTCCATTAGTCTGTCCTTGTGCCTTTACCATGCTGTTTTGATTATTGTGGCTTTGTAATATGTTTATTTTATTTTTAAATTATTTTTATATCAATATTACAAATTACTCAGTTAACAAAAGAAAACTACAATAAGAATAAATCCATTTTAGTCAGCAGGTACACTCGCCCCTTATTTTTGTTTATTCCTCAATCTTGAGGGATTTGGGATGATATCCACTCTGAATGCTTCAGGTTAAGAAGGGACGTAGCGGGAAGCGGCTGTGGCTCAATCAGTGGGGCTCCCGTTTACCATATGGGAGGCCCCGGGTTCAGTTCCCGGGGCTTCCTGGTGAAGGCAAAGCCCACCCGCATGGCGTGGTTAGCTGACCCAGCAAGCACAAGCAGCAAGGGGGGGATACATGAATAAATAAATAAAATCTTAAAAAAAAAAAAAAAAAAGAAGGGACGTAGCTATTATGGGGTAGACTAATGGAATTGTTTTGCTTGCAGTTGAAGATACTCCTTGCTTTCAGATGGGGCTGGTCCATCATCATCGTTTTGTTAGTTGTCCAGGGAAGGTCCAAAAAACTGGAGAGTGGGAGTTGCCCACATACCTGCTGCCTCTCAGGGCTCAACTGGCATAGGAACAATGTGGAGGCTTTAAGTCTCAGAGAAATAAACTGCTAAGTAAACTAAAAATTATAGATTCAAATAAAAGAAGTAGAGAATTATGATTGGGGGATTATATAACTATGTTATATTAAGGAAATCACTTTTCATATAATCCCAGATAGAGCCAGCCAAGGGGATGTTGATTTCCTGTAGACTTGTGGCTTGTCTATGTGTCTAGACATCCCTACGGCCCTCAGGAGCACTTTTGTTTGGGGCTGCTTACTGTGTCAATTTGTGAAATCTGGCTGAGGCCTGCATAAATATAACCTGTAATATGTTTTTAAGATTGGAGAGTGTGAGTTTTCCAGATTAATTCTTTTTTTCAAGATGGCTTTGGCTATTTGGGGCCCTTTACCCTTCCATATAAATATAATGATTGGCTTTTTCATTTCTGCAAAGAAGACTGTTGGAGTTTTGATTGGGATTTGTTGAATCTGAAAAATGCTTTGGGTAGAATTTACATCTCAAGAATTTTAGTCTTCCAATCCATGAACACATAATATCCTACCATTTATTTAGGTCTTCTTTGGTTTCACTTAGCAATGTTTTTCAGTTTTCTGTATACAAGTTCTTTACATCTGTATTAGTCAGCCAAAGAGGTGCTGATGCAAATTACCAGAAATCTGTTGGCATTTACAGAAGGGTATTTACTTGGGGTAGAAGTTTACAGCTACCAAGCCACAAAGTATAAGTTACTTCCCTCACCAAAGTTCGTTGCCACGTGTTGGAGCAAGATGGCTGCCAATGTCTGCCAGGGTCAGGCTTCCATGGTTCCTCTCTTCCTGGGGCTTACCTCTCTCCGGGCTCAGGTTTGCTTCACTCCACAAGGCCAGCTGTAGACTATCAAGCGAATGGCTCATCTCTTTTTCCTGGAGTCTTCTCTCCTTCCTCACGACCAAGCTTCTCTGTGTGCTTACTTCTCCATACTCCAGCATCAAAACTCCAACTAACTCCTCTGTTCTGCCATGTAGTTTTATCTCTGAGTCACCACCCACAAAGGGGATGCCCTACTGATGTAGCCCAATCAAAGCCCTAATCATAAGTTAATCATGCCCAGAGGAACAGGCCAGTTTACAAGCATAATCCAATATCTAGTTTTGGAATTAATAACTATATCAAACTGCCACAACATCCGTGGTTAGATTTACTTATCCTTAGATAATTTTTTCTTTTAGATGTTATAGCAAATGGGATGTTTCTCTTGATTTCTTCTTCAGATTGTTCATTACTAGTGTATAAAACTCTATTAATTATTGTGTAGTGATCTTGTACTCCACCACTTTCCTGAATTCATATATTCGCTCTAGGAAATTTGCTGTGGCTTTTTCAGGATTTGGTGTATATTGGGCCATGTAATCTGCAAATTGGGAAAGTTTCACTTCTTCCTTTCCAAATTGGATGCCTTTTCTTTCTTTCTCTTGCCTAATTTATCTAGCTAAAATTTCCAGTACAATGTTTCATAACACTGGTAACAGTGTGCATCCTTGTTTTGTTCCTGATGTTAGATGGAAATCTTTCAGTCTTTCACCACTGGGTATTATGTTAGCAGAGAGTTTTTCATATATGCCTTTTATCAGGTTGAGAAAGTTTCCTTCTATTCCTACTTTTTGAAATGCTTTTATTAAGGTTTGCTGGATTTTGTCAAATACCTTTTTCTGCATCAGTTGAGAAGATCATGAGGTTGTTTTTTTTTCCTTTGTTCTGTTAATATGGTGCATTACATGAATTAATTTTCTTATGTTTAACCACCCTTGCATACCTGGGATAAATCCCACTTGATCATGGTGTACAACTCTTTTGATGTGCTGCTGGATTCAATTTGATAGCATTTATGAAGTATTTTTGCTCCTATATTCAAAGGAATATTGGGCTGTAATTTTCTTTTTTGTGGTATCTGTATGTAGCTTTGGTATGAAGGTGACATTTTTCTCATAGAATGAGTTAGGGAATATTCTCTCTTCTTCAATTTTTTTTGGAAGAGCTGAGCAGGTTTATTGCTAATTCTTCTTGTAATGTTTTGAAAAATTCCCCCATCTGGTCCTTGGCTTTTCATTGTTGGGAAGTTTTGATTACTGATTCAAAGTCTTTACTAGTTATTGATTTTTTGAAATCTCCTTCTTGAGTCAGTGTAGGCAGTTTGTGTGTTTCTAGGATTTTGTCTATTTCTTCTAGATTGTCCAATTTGCTGGTGTACAGTTTTTTGTAGTATCTTCTTATAGACCTTTTTATTTATGTGAGGTTGGTAGAACCCCTATTTCTGACTTTATGTGTGTTCACTCTCTTTATTTATTGAATTTTTTCAAAGGACCAACTTTTGGTTTTGTTGATTAACTCTGTTGTTTTTTTTTTTCTTTATTTCATTTATTTCCATGCAATTTCTGTTATTTCCTTCATTTTGCTTATTTTGGGTTTATTCTGTTCTTCTTTTCCTAGATTTCTAGTTTTGAGGTTAGAGCTCTCATTTGAGCTTTTCTTCTTTTCTAATCTAAGGCTTTAGAGCTAAAAAAATTTCCATCTCAGCACTGCCTTTGTTACATTGCAAATGTATTGGTGTGTGGTGTTTTATTTTCATTTGCTTCACAATATCTCTTAATTTCCCTTATGATTTCTTCTTTGGCATATTGGTTATTCGAGAAGATATTGTTTAATTTCCACATATTCTTGAATTTTCCATTTCTCCCACTGTTATTGATATCTAGCTTCATGCCATGGCTTGCTTGGATTTTTTTTTTCAACTAAGTGTAACAAAATTTAATCTATAATCTTATTAGTTCTCTACATATATTAGGAAGAAGGATCAAGATGGCTTAGTAATTGATTTAAATTAGGTGATCTGTAGTGTTCTATAAATATCAGTTGGATCAAGAGAGGGAAAACTTCCCAGTTTATTTTATGAGGCCCAAATTATCCTGATATAAAACCAGACAAAAAGGTTAAGATGGAACATTTTG
>JAKSZT010041187.1:64242-81262 GCA_026826555.1 Tolypeutes matacus | reverse complement strand
TTCAGTACAATTCCAATGTCCTGAAAATGCCCCCATATGACATTTACCCTCTCCCTCCCCTGAGAACCTCCGGTGGCCACTGCTTCCACATCCATGATAAAAGTTCTTCCATTGCTAGAATAACAATAAGTCTGTAGTAGAATAACAGTACATCTACTTAAGTCATTATTCATTCCCCAATTCTGAGGATTCTGGGATGGTGATTCCCACTCTGCCTCTAATTGAGAGTGAGGTTAGATCCCATGAGGCAGATGGATAGTACTCTCTTGATTAGGATTTCATTGAATCAATAAATCAAGTTAGGAAGAACTGATATCTTAACAATGTTGAATTTAACTCTCCATTAATTTAGATCTTCTTTTATTTCTTTCATTAGTGTTTGTAGTGTCCCACATAAAGATCCTGTACATAATTTTAGAATTGCCTCTAAATATTTTGTGTTTTTGGAGTTATTGAAAATACAGTTGCTTTTTAATTCAAATTCCAATTCTTCCTTGTAGTACATGACAAAGTAATTTATTTTGAATATTGACCTTGTATTCATTTTTCTTGCTATTCTTGTTTATTATTTAAAGGGTTTTTTTTTTTTTTTTTTTTGTAAAGATTCTTTGGAAACTTCTACATACACAATTATATTATCTGGGAATTAAGTTGGTTTTAATTATTTCCTTTCCAATTACTAGAACTTTTATTTCTTTTTTCTTTTTTGAAATAGCTATGGTTTCCAATATGATGCTAGATAGGAGTAGTGATATCTTTGTCTGTGTCATCCTAGGGAGAAAGTATTCAATTTCTCACCATTAAGTCTCATTTTATCTATAGCATTTTGTAGATGTTTTTCATCTATCAAAGAAGGTCCCTTCTATTCTTAATTGGCTGAGAGTTTATGTCACGAAAGGATGTTAGACTTTATTAAATGCTTTTGCATGACTGTTGATATGATTATATGATTTTTCTTTTTTCACCTGTTGATGTGGTAGGTTGCACTAATTGACGTTTGAATGTTGAACCAGCCCTGCACACCTAGACTACATCACATTTGGTCGTGGTGTACAGTTGTATTCATACAATGTTGCACTATATTTGCTAAAATTTTGTTGAAGGTTTTTATATCTATATTCAGGAGAGATATCAATGGTATTGGATAATGCTGTCCATATAGACTGGGTTAAAAGGGAGGTGCTCCCTCTGCTTCAACAGATTTTGGTGAATTTGTGTGTTTTCCTTAAATTTTTGGTAGAATTTACAAGTGACACCTTCTGGCACTGGCACTTTTTTAGCCCCCTTCCCACCCCCCAAAAGCTGCTATTTATTGATTAAATTCCTTTAACATATATAGTGTTACTCAAGTTATCTATTTCTCTTTGTAGGCACTTTGGTAATTGGCTCAATTAATCTGTGTTATCAAATTTGTGAATATATTGTTTTCATAGTTTTCCTTTATTATTTTTAATGCCCATCAGATCAGTACTAATGATTCCTCTTTCATTTTAGCATTAGTAATTTGTGTCTTTTCTTTTTTGTTGGTTAGCTGGGCTAGAGGTTTATCAATTTCAGTCATATTTTCAAAGAACCAGCTTTTGGTTGCATTGATTTTGTTTATTGTCCTATTTTCAATTCATTGATTTCTGTTCTAATTTTTGTTATTTCTTTTTTCTGCATGCTTCAGGCTTAAGGTGCTCATCTTTCTATAGTCTCCTAGGTTGGGATTTAGAATATTGATTGGAGATCTTTTTATTCATTTCATGCTTAATTTTTTCTTGCTAAACACTATGTAGCTACACACCACATTTTTTTTTAACTTTTTATTTCAAACTAACAGGACATTTGCAAAAAGAATACAAACCCCATGCAAAGCTGCAACATACGCCACCCCCAGATACCTTGATCCATCAATTTTAACATTTTGCTACCTTTGCCATAACATTCTTTGCATCTATCTATCTATTTTCTGAGCACTGGAGAGTAAGTTGCACATAACATAATCTGCACATTTTTAACAAACTAAGATATTCACTTAGGTAATCATATTAAGAACAATTACCAAGTTGACGATATTTAACACTGATATAAAGCAGGGGTTCTTAACCTTTATGTTCCATGGGCCCCTTTGCCAGTCAGGTGAAAACCACAGATCCCTTCTCAGAATGTAGTGGCAGATAATTTTATCACAATCAACATCAGTATGTCTTAAAATTAAATTTTAGGATTATTCAAAATTATATTTTGCAACTTTCCCATAATTTCAATACCTGATAACCTAATGTAGTTCAACATCTGTTCAAACGGACATTTTCGACAAACATTTGAAAATTCTAGTTTTCCCACAGCATCAATAAACCACCTCTGCTAACCTTACCAACCTTTTAGCAGGCAGTTATCGACTGTACTCAGAACATGCTACATCAAAATAAAAATCATACTAAGTCCACACTATACTGTGTATTATTTAATAAATATATCACACTTGCACCAACACGTCCCCATAAAACTAAAGTTTTTTATAATTTTCAATTCAAGCTCATGGACCTCTGAACCTCGTGGACCCCTGGTTAAGAACCCCTGATATAAAATTTACGTTCTATGCTCCAAATTTTTCTTGAGTCTCAATAATTTCTGTTTAAGCTTTTTCTCCTTCACTTTTAGATCCCATCCAATATCATGTATTGCATTTAATTGTCATTATCTTTAATATCTCTTTCTTTTTAATTGTAGAAACTTATATACAACACAAATCTTCCCATCACAGCCCATCTCAAGCACACCATACAGTGGGATAAATCAAATTCACAATGTTGCAGTACCTTCACCACCATCCATTACTATAAATTTCCCTTCACCCCAAACAGAAACCTCATACTCATTTTGCATTGACTTCACAATACCCATTCTTCCTATTCCTTGTAATTTGTATTCTACTTTCTGTCGTTAGTGTTCACATATTCGCTGTTATTTTCTTTATGCTTACTATAAGGCTGAAACTTAACATCCTAAATCTAGAATAATCTCATTTGCTTTGATATCAACTTAAAAACTACAATAGCATACATAAATTATATTTCTATACTCCTCTATATCCCCACCTTTATGTAGTGTATTATCACAAATTACATATTTATATATTATGAAGCCAAAACTATTGACTTGTCATTACATTTTTTGCATTTGCCTTTTAGAACCTGTGAGAAGTAAAAAATGGAGTTACAAGTAAAAAATACAGTAGTATTAGTATTTATATTAATCCATGTCTTTATTTCTTCATGTGGCTTTAGTCAATTGCTATGTCCTTTCCTTTCAACTTGCAGAACTCCCTATAGCATTTCTTACAAGGTTGCTTTTGTGGTGGTGAAGCCCCTGAGCTATTTTTTAAATCTAGGAATGCCTTTATTCCTCCATCATTTTTTGAAAGATAGTTTTGTCAGATTCAGAATCTTGATTGGAAATTTTTGCTTTCAGCACTTTAAATATGTCATCCCACTGCATTCTTGTCTCCTTGGTGTCTGTTGAGAAATTAGTACTTAATCTCATTGAGGCTCCTTTGTGTGTGGCATTCTACTTTTCTTTCTTTCTTTTTTTTTTTTAAGATTTTGTTTATTTATTCATTTATCCCCCCCTTGCTGCTTGTGCTCGCTGGGTCAGCTAACCACGCCGTGCAGGCGGGCTTGCCTTCACCAGGAGGCCCCGGGAACCGAACCCGGGGCCTCCCATATGGTAAACGGGAGCCCTACTGATTGAGCCACAGCCGCTTCCCCATTCTACTTTTCTTTTGCAGCTTTCAGAATTCTCTCTTTACCTTTAACATTCAACATGGTGTGGGTCCATTTGGATTTATCCTGTTTTGGAGTTCGTTGAACATCTTAGATGTGTATATTCATGTATTTTGTTAAATTTGGGAAGTTTTCAACCATTATTTCTTTGAATATTCTATAAACCCCTTTCTTTCTTTCTTCTCCTTCTGGAACTCCCACAATGAATGTATTGGTATGCTCCATTGTGTCCCACAAGTTCCTTGACTCTGTTTACTTTCTTCATTCTTTCCTCCTTCTGCTTCTCAGACCGAGTGATTTCAATGGTCTTATTTTCAAATGCACTGATTCTTTCTTCTGTGAGCTCCAACCCACTGTTGAATCCTTGTATGGAATTTTTAA
This sequence comes from Tolypeutes matacus, assembly GCA_026826555.1. NCBI lineage: Eukaryota > Metazoa > Chordata > Mammalia > Cingulata > Chlamyphoridae > Tolypeutes > Tolypeutes matacus. The sequence continues at coordinate 77,114 of JAKSZT010041187.1, read as the reverse complement.
TTTCTGCTATTGTGGTCTTCAGCTCTGTTAGGTTCCTTTTTATAATTTCCATCTCTCTATTGATAGTCTGTTTGTGCTCATCTATCATTTTCCTGATTTCTTTAGTACTTTGTCCATGTTTTCCATTAGCTCTTTGAGCAAATGGAGTTCCAGTTTTTAAAAGTATTTGTCTGGAATGTTCCAGGTCTGATCCTCCTCATTGACGGTTTCTAAAGCTTTAACTTACTCTTTTTCCTGAACCATCACTTCTTGTTTCTTTGTATCTTTTGTAACCTTTTGTTGAAACCTCAGCATTTTGATATTTTATTGTGTGACTGATCAAATTTAGATGAGCCATCTGCTCCTTATTTTTTCATCTAGCTAGTCTTACGACTAAGCTTTCCTTGAAAGCCAGCAGCTAACAACAACAACAAAAATTAAATACAAAAAGCATAGGAAAAAAATAAGTAAACATCTTTCCCAGTCTTTCCAGATTGATCTTTATAGGTGCTCTGCTCAGGGCTCATTCATGCAATGAGTTTAGAGAGTCATTCTAGACTTAAGTGTAGGGGTCTCCCTGGTCCTTTCTGTGCATGCCACTTGGCTTAGGCATCTGTGTGTTGCCCTAGGATTTCCCCCATTTACTTACTCTTCCTTAAGAAGTAGTTTCCTCACAGTCCTAGGCTCTGCACTGTATGTACATTCGCCAGATATCCCTTGTCCCAGACAGCATGGCTTGGCTTCTTTCTTGTTCTGGAGAGGAGCTTAGTGAGTCACCTTCTACATGTAGGGCAACTTCTGGGCCAGAAAGTCCCTCAGGTCACTACCATCAGATTGGGTCAGACATACATATTTTCATCCATACTTTCACTATGCACATGAGGGTTACTCTGCTCCCCCCAGAACCAGGACCACGGATCTGAACTGGGAGCAGGGTCTTGCTCCACGTTGGGCTGGTGAGGGGATGGAAGAGGGGCCAGTCCAGGCACCACAGGATCTTTCTGCTTTTAAGTGGCCTTCTTGATTTGGTGTCCCACCCCTCATTACTGCAATCCTTCAACTGTTTTCTTGAGATTTAATAAGGATGTTTTTGCCAGTTTTTGATTTTTGTTTAAAACTTCTATGGGGGGACAGAGCCTTTAAGCATCTCATCTTGAGCAGGGCAAAGCTACCCAACAAAGTTTTGAAAAATTATATTACCATTTTCATTTATTTCAAAAAATTTGCCTTTCTCTTAAGAGTACTTTTTGATCAATATTTTGTAGAAGTGTGTTGTTTGATTACCAAATAATTAGGAACTTTCCAGCTATGTTTCGGTTATTCATTTCTAGTTTAATTCCATTGCAGACTGAAAAAACACTTTGTAGAATTTTATTCTTTTAATTTTGTTAAAGCATATCTTAAGATCCAGAATGTGGTCTATATTGAATATTACATACGAGTTTGAGAAAAATTTATGTTCTGCTGTTGGTTGAAGCATTTTACAAATGTCAATTAGACCAAGTATGTTGATATGATATGCAGGTAATCTATAGCCTTACTTTTTTTTTGATCCATCAATTACTTGATCCATCAGTTACTAGAACGGGATGCTGAAGTCTCAAAATGTAATAGTGGATGTGTCTATTCATCCTTCCAGTTCCAATTGCATCACATAATTTGACAGTCTTTTGTTAGATACATAAACACTTAAGACCATTAGGCATTTTTGGAGAATTGACCCCTTAATCATGATGTAATGCTCCTTTCACACATGAAAATCTTCATTGTGCTTAATTCTTCTTTGTTTGAAATTAATATAGATATTCCAGTTTCCTTTCAAGTAGTGTATCATGGTGTATCTTTCACCATCCCTTTAGTTTTAACCTATCTCAGTCTTTATATTTAAAGTAGATTTAGCAAAACAACATGTTGCTGCTTTATGTTTTTTTTAAAAACCATTTTAAATTATGATTTTATAATCTTTTCAAATAGTGATTTTTTGTATAATTGGATTAATATCTAACATGATTTTAACTGCATTTTATTTATTAGTTTGTTCTATTTCTTTTTTCTCCTTTTTTTCTGCCTTCTCCAGTTTTACTTCACCATTTTATGTGATTCCATTTTATCTCTTCTCTTGTTGCTTGCAAGGCTTCTGATGATGATAAGTCAGAAAAATCTACAGGTCAAGATTTTTTGGGTCTTTTTTTTTCTTTTTTCAAAATTTTATCTTTCTCTTTTTTTCCTGCATATTGAATATAATATGCCCATGGAGACTGTCTCCCAAAAATCTTTACTAATAGGGCATTTGATTCATGAGGTGGTTGCAAGAAGTTGAACCTTAAGGAGAGGAATTTGAGATTGGTTATTTAGCCTTGACATGAATGAAGATAGTATGTAACCATAAGAGGATGGATATTAGAAATCCAGGATCCAGTGAAGAAATCTGTAAAATGTAGACTCTGTTCTTGAGGAACTTAGAATCCAGTGCAAGAAACAGAAACAAACAGTTAGTTACAGTACATGCGATATGATAGGTGTCATCTAGAGTCCACTACAAATTCTGTGGAAGTAAGAATGTGGATTAATTAACTTGGCCTTGTTGACCAGACTCTTCCATAAGAGACTCCATGTTAATAAACTTTAACTAATGATTGAAGTTTCACAAGCTAGCAGAGAAGATTTAGTCAAGAATCATGCATCCCATATACATGAGAGCACATTATATTTGCAATACCCTGAGAAGTTCAGAATGTTTCTGGGCTTCATATTTGGAAGTGATAAGAATTGAAATTGGAAAGAAAGACCAGGTTATGAAAACCTTTGAGGAGTATGAATATTATATATTGCAAGCAATAGAAAGCCATCAAAATTTCTTAGCAGGAGCGTAGCATGATCAGATTTGTACTTTAGTAAATGATGCAATGGCAGAGGGGATATTAAATTTAAAGACGGAAGGCAGAAAGGTTACCTAAGAGACAACTGATGTACCTTGAGTATTGCTTTTCTTAGCACTCAATATTTATTAGTGGAACAGAAACTCTTAGTTATATTTTATTTTTACCTTTTAGTTCCAGAGAGGAAGGAACATCAGGGATGGGAGAAACAGGTGCGGAAAAGGGATTTTATTAAAAAACTAAAATGTCTAACAATTTGAGAATCACAGGTTCTTATAATTCACTGTTATCTTTAGTATTCACACCAATAAGAATTTATTCACAAACTCATAATTTATTTCAAGTTAAGTGGATAATAACTTCCACTAATCATTTCTCATTATAACTTAGTCTAGGGTTTCTTTCCTTTTGCAATTTCCTTTATCACTTATACACAACCTACAGATATAAGAAGTAAGCCTATGCATTCAACATGAATATATTTCTAAATTTAATAAAGTTATACACTATTTTTTATGAAAATGCTATTTTCTGCAATAAGGAAAGCTGAAAGGTACTTCTTTAATGTTTCAAATTCTATTGTCAAATAAAATATTCTTTAAACTATTGTGGTTTTAAAGAAACCACTTTCATACATAGCCCCTATTTAAAAATGTATATATGAATTTTATCTGATTCTTCTCCCTGTCTTAGTTAATATTCATGGAGGTATTAAATTTAAGTCTTTTAAAGTAAAATTTTAAAATTTTATTAAAATTTTATATTTTAAGTATAAAATTTATATTCACCAACCTGAAGACTAAAAGAGTTTTATTTACATTGAAAGATACTGGAACAAAAGCCCTGCAACAATTTGTAAATCAAAGAAAATAATAACCCTACAATCAGAAATTATCCATAAATTTACCTTGTGTGGAGACCAAGTTATACACAAATATTCATTGAGTTCTACCCCAAATAAATACCCTTTAAAAACAAAACAAAAAACAAAAATAAAAAAACAAAAAAACCCAAAAATATTCATTGAGGAAATTTACATTAGTCTTCACGAGGAAGTTATTTCCTTTGCTTACAATGAGATATGATGCCATTTAAAGGAAAAGTAAATTCATCTTGCTTCGGATGATCAGTTATTGTACTGATTTTTAATACCCAATCCCTTAGTTTTAAAAATAAGGAACTCTACTACATCCCATACAGTCTTTTATTGATGTTATTCTCTACAATATACAGAATACTCTGTAAAAATCCTACTGTTCTTTGCATGTCAAGTGACACAGGGACAGAGACTAGTCACTTCATTTTGTTGACAAGGTATAAGAAGCAAATGGAGATTAAGGGACCGTCTTATGTCATCAATGCATTTTTTGTCATCATCAAGTTATATAAGCTCACTGTGGCTTAGAGTTTTAATGCATAAACGATTAAGGCAATATCTTTCTTAAAGTGTTTTGAAGGTAGGAGCTAATAAATTTCACAGAGCCTAGCACATTGTAGGCAATAAATGTTAGTGATAATTTCAATCTAACTATAATCACTAATTATTTAACCTCTCTGCAATCTCTTTAATCTGTTTCTGAAAATACATATATCTCTAATTCTGGTTTAAGTTCCTTAACTATGAAATTGTGTAATTTCAAGAAATGCCATTAAACTGATTTGTTCTAAGGTTATATTAAATACTGAGTAAGGAAGATTTTAATCCATCAATAAGTTGATTAAATGATCAAATATAATAAATTTCATGAAAAATATAATCCAATTTGAGTCTTGGAATTCCAGAACAGTGAAAAGCACATGGAAAAAAAATGAAGTTCCTCTTTGTATCCTTCTGAAAGAATTTTGAGAGAAAATAGATAAAGGCACCAAATAAAGAGGAAAGTGACTTTCACCCAAAACTAGAATTATTTTAAATATTTACTCTCAGCCTGGGAAAAATAGTAGCGAGGTTTAGGCTTTGCAGATGAGGCAGATCACAATGAAAATTGTGTCAGGCAAGACAGGTAATATTTTTATGAATACATATGTTGAAGAGTTCTGTAACAGGCTCCACCCTTCTTGTTTTAATATACTCATAACTTTAGTAATCTCATTTAAGTTATTCATTTCATTGAAAAACCTCAATTTTTTTGATCATGTGTTTAAAAGCATCTTTTACTTGTTTGTTTCTCAGACTATAAATGAAGGGATTCAACATGGGGGCAACAGAAGTACTAAGCAGAGCTATCCCTTTATTTAAAGACACCCTTTCCTTCACAGAGGATTTCACATACATGAAAATACAACTGCCATAGGAAATAGAGACAACGACCATGTGAGAAGAACATGTAGAAAAAGCCTTCTTCCTCTGTTGAGAAGAAGGTATTTGCAGAATAGTCCTAATGATGTTTGTATAGGAAAGACTCACTAATACTAGTGTAACCAGGAGTGTCAAAATGGCTGAAAGAAGCATCATTAATTCTATTAAACCTGTGTCCGTGCAAGAAAGCTGCAATGTGGGAGAAACGTCACAGAAGAAATGATCGATGGTGTTGGCTGCACAGAAATCAAGCTGGAGTCCCACAAGGAGTGGTGGGAAAATTATTAGGAAACCAGACAACCATGAAACAAAGACCAGCAAATTGCAGACCCTGCTGCTCATAATGGTCATGTAATGCAGGGGTTTGCAGATGGCCACATAGCGGTCATAGGACATGGCCGCCAAAAGAAAAAATTCTGTTGCTCCGAGGAGAATAGTAAAAAACAGCTGTGCTGCACAATTGTTGTAAGAAATGGTCTTATCACCTGTTGCCATACTAACAAGAAATTTTGGAATACATACAGTTGTGAAGGAGATTTCTAAAAATGAGAAATTCCGGAGAAAGAAATACATTGGCGTCTTGAGATGTGAATCGAGTAGGGTGAGGATGATGATAGTTAGGTTGCCAGCGAAGCTCAACATGTAGGTGAAAAAAAGAAGAAGGAAAACGACCACCTGTAATTGTGGATCATCTGTCAGTCCAAGAAGAATAAAACTTGCCACTGAAGTGTGATTTCTCATAGCTGACTTCTATTAAACAGGAAAAAAAGAAAAAGAAAAAGAAAAAAAGTTATATTTTTATTGAAATGCACATTGTTAACCACACCCTATCTTCCCCAATCTTCTGTTAGTTAGCAGTACCACACTTGAAGTTTTGTCTACATAATTTTTACTCAAAATTTACAAACCATAGATAGTAAACCCTTAACTGATACGTGATTACCAAATATTTTCTCCCATTGAATTGGCTGCTTTTTCACCCTTTTGACAAAATCCTTCAAGGTGCAAAAGTGTTGAATTTTGAGGAGGTCCCATTTATCTATTTTTTCTTTTGTTGCTTCTGCTTTGGGAGTAAGTTTTAAGAAACTACCATCTACTACAAGATCTTGAAGATGTTTTCCTACATTGCCTTCTAAGAATTTTATGGTTGTTATTTTTATATTTAAGTCCTTGATCTATTTTGAGTAAATTTTTGTATAAGGTATGAGATGGGGGTCTTCTTTCTTTCATTTGGATATGGCTATCCAGTTATCCCAGCACCATTTGATGAATAGACTCTTCTGGCCCAGTTGGATGGGTTTAATAGCCTTGTCAAAAATCACTTGACTGTGGATATAAGGGTTTAATAGCCATGATATATAAGGAGATCATAAAACTCAACACTAAAAAGACGAAGTATCCAATTAAAAAATGGGCAAAAGACTTGAAAAGACAACTGTCTCCAAAGAGGAAATACAAATGTCAAAGAAACACATGAAAAAAATGTTCAACATCACTAGCGATTAGGGAAATGAAAATCAAAACTACAATGAGATATCATTTCACACCTATTAGACTGGCTGCTTTTAAAAAGTCAGAAAACCGTAAATGTTGGATAGGATGTGGAGAGATAGGAACACTTATTCACTGTCAGTGGGGATGTAGCATGGTGGAGGACTGTTGGCAGTTCCTAAGGAAGTTGAATATAGACTTGCCATGGGACCTGGCAAAACCATTGATAGGTGTATATCCAGAAGAACTGAGAGCAGTGACACGAATAGATACCTGCATACCAATGTTCATAGCAACATTATTCATGATAGCTAAAAGTTGGAAACAACCCAGGTGTCCATCAACTGATAAATGGATAAAAAAATTGTGGAGTATACACACGATGGGATATTATGCAACAGTAAGGAGAAATGAAGTCAAGATGAACTTGGAGGACATTATGTTGAGAGAGTAAGCTAGACACAAAAGGACAAATACTGTATGATCGTCCTATTATGAACTAAATATATTATGTGAAATAGAAATATATTATGTGAAATATGAATATGGGTAGAATTGTATATATATATAGACCGTTTTTCTTTGAAGTTGAAAAATGTAAGTTAATAGTACAATATGTTAGTATCAGACAAAAAAAAACAACATTATACTAAGTGATAGAGACCAGATACAGAGTACTACATATTGTATGATTCCATTTTTATAAAATGTAAATATAAACTAATTTATAAAGATGAAAGGAGATTAGTGATTATATAGGTTTGAGGAAGGAATACTAAGGGTGTATGGTCTTCCTTTTTGGAGTAACAAGATTGTTCTAAAATTTTTGAGGTGGTTAATGCACAACATTGTGATTATACTAAAAGCCATTGATTATACACTTTTGATAGAATAGCCAGAAACAGTAGCTATGTACAGTTGGGGAAGCATAGAGGGATTGAGAGGTAAAGAATTTTTGTCTTTCTTTCTTTGTCTGTTTTTTGTTTATTATTATTATTGAAATAATAAAAATGTTCTAGTAATGATAGAGGTGATGAATGCACAACTATGTGATTATAGCAAATACCATTGATTGCATACTTTGGTTGAATTGTATGCTTTACTAAAATGTATCAATAAAATTGATTTGTTAAAAAAAGAAAGACACATCAAAGGTACCATTTCCAGGGCATCCAAAAAAAGAAAAAATTCCCTAACCAAATACAATTCCATGAGTTTGTTTTTATCTTGTTTCATAAATCCAAGCATACCAAAGGAATAATATATTGCATTGATAAAGTTATATAAAGTTAAAAACAAAACAAGAAACAAAAAAAGAACTATCTTGCTATTTGAACTTTTATCTTCTGTATTTTCAATTATTTTCCTATCAATTTACTTTACATGAAATTATTTTACATCATCTAGGAACTCATTCTACTTTACTAAATCAATCTCTTTTCCTGTGTTTTTTGCTCTTTATGAAAGATTTTGTTATTTTGTAAATCAGATGTCAACTGAGGACTGTCTGGTTTTCGAAATAATTTGACTATAATGCTGACTTAAACATCTCTAGCTATGTAGAGTGGGAATTCACTACCTTAGCCAAATTTCTGAAAACTTTTCAGCATTTACATTCTCAAGGTCACTTTTAGTACAGCTTTCCTCCTCTTTCTGAAGACTTTAATTTACCTCTTTCTCACTCACCTTGGTTGTTCTCTTTTCTCAGACATACATCCGAGCAGATATAAAGCATATTTTCATGGAAGATATTTGTTTTTTTAATGTAATATAGTTTGCTGAATATTTGTAATGACAGAGGAGGGACCTACAAAACAAACTATTTAAAAATAAAATGCCAGCTAGATGTCCCCGATAGTTTGCATTGGAGTCATTGCTCTCCATGTTTCCCTTCTTGCCAGGGTAGCCTCTTTGCTTCTTTCTCCTATTCATATTCCCTCTCTCTTCTCTTTCTGGTTCAGCACAAATAATCAGTATTAACTGGTTCATTTTTTTTCTTGTTTTTCTCTCTTCTCCCAGATCACGTCTAGGTCCTCACATTTATCCCCTGAAAAGTCTATCACTAGATTTTCCTATAGAATGACAGTACTTTCACGAAGATGAATATTCTAGCATATGCTAAAATTTATTTCTTTTAATCTTATTACATATATAGCCCTGCTCTGGTCTTAGAAATGTACAGATATTTCCAAGGACTATAAAAGACTTTTAAAAAACTAAGAGTTGTTGTTTTTTTTGTTTTATTCACTTTCCTCCCTTCCTTCTTTTCTTACATCTATCCTTAATTTTTCATCATCTTCTATGGCTCATGATTCTGAAAATGCCTATATGTTGATCAGGTAAGTACAATTCACACATTCAAACCATTGAATTTCTCAAGTCAGGCACTTGAGAGTCAAATGTGTTTGCACCCACATTCTAAACGCACATGCAACCTACTGCAAAGTGAGAGTTTTAAATCCAAGGTTACAGTCTACTTTAAATGTTAAAATGCATAGGAAACAATCAACAAAAGTATGATGAATAATACAAGGTGCCAGATAATAAATTCATAGGTAGATTCACATATGGATGCCGTCTAGCCTAAATTTAGATTACAAAATCTTATAATAATGATTATAAGCTACTAGACAACTTTATTTTGCCTCTTAATCCTGTTAATAAAGTGCTTGCTAGGTGATAGTAAAATAGACATATGTTTCCAACCACTGTTATAGTCCCAGGGGCTACTGTGGTTGTTTTGGTAATTTAAAGAAATAAGACATTCCTTTAGGATATGATAATTGAATTTTACATGGAACGTCTAAATTCTATTGAATTAAATATGACTGCTTGATAATTATGTAAAACTATCCCTAAGTTCTAAGCAAACCCACCTTTTTACTGTCATACTCCACAATGTTGACAATGTATGTATATTAGAGGCATATAAAATTATAGTTATCAGGAGGAAACGACAAATTCATTTAATAAAATGTGTTGCTGAGATTCTGTTGGATAGTATGAAGGATATCTGCTCAAAGCTTGATTGCCAAAAAAAGGAAAGGTTCAAAGATTTCTAATAACATAATTGATTCCTTCAGTATAAATTTCAAAATAATCAGCTCACTGTTTGCTTTGTTAACAACTAGTTCTACTTTCATGCCATACCATTTCAATAGTTTACAAAAAAATCAATTTTTCTTTCAGCTTCATGCAAGCCAATTAAGTTAGTATGATTAAAATAAAACTAAAATTTTTCCAAACTTTAATGCCTTTAGTAACAATTTCATTCCCAACTGTCTTATTTTGATGAGTCCAGAACACAGACAACTTTTGAATATTGCACTTCCATCAGGTTTTTTTTCTGTTTCTTTCATCTTCCTTTCTCATCCAAACACACCTTAGCACCAGCGACAAATCGTCGGGGGACGTAAGCTAAAAGATATTACCATGACAAGAAACTTACCTTGTCTTGTTTCATTTCTTCTCATGAGTTTTTTAAAATAAGGTGATATTATCCAATTTATGTTATATCCAATTTGGAACATATTTTTCTGGGTACATATAAGTAAATTTCCCTTTAAAAGCAGTATAGAAAGGAAGAAAAAAGAGAATATCTTGGGCCAATTGTTTACCTTGAGATATTTCTCTCTTATAAGAGAAGCACAATAGTTTGCTTTGCAATTTTTATGATTACAAGATCTATACTCCTTTATGTACACTGTGCTCACTTACCTCAAGAGGATTCATTGATTTAAAAATTAACACCAAAGAAGGATACATTTCCCTGGAGAACCATTGTACAAAGATGTTTGTAGTATAAGAAAAATTACTTCATTTAAGTGGAGAAACCTTTATAATCTCTAAACTCAAGTTTAAAAAAGACAAAAACTTCTCTTTGAGGCAGCTATGCATTGGTAATCTTACAGGAGTTTTAAGGAAACCTGTCAACCAATTTGTCTATGACAAATATACATTTAGAAAAAGAAAAAGAAGACCAGACAATCTAGAGTGTGGAATCCACAGATTATAGAAAAATTGACTAAATAGGGGTTTATACTGCCTGCCTAGATTAAGCCTCTGAGAGCCATCCTTGTGTGTGGCAGAATCATAAACTTAATCAGGTTTAGGACATAGAAAGCCAAAATCACTCATCATTAACAAAGAAAACATGAAGTGAGGTGGCAGTGGCACTTAAGAGTCAGAACCATAGATCTCTGAACTGAAGGGAAATGAGGTCACCATTGAGGTCCTCAAGTGACACACGTGAGAGTCAAGAATACTTACACCCACATTCTAGGCCTTCACCTCCAATCTATGGGAAAATTTTGTTAATTCTATTTCCAAGTTATATTCAAATGCATTTGCCTTTCTGCATTTCCACTGCTGCGTAGGTAAACCAATACTAGCTGCTAGATCAGATATATTTTTAAATCATTGTGGCTTAATACAATAGACATTTTTAAAACAATTTAATTAAGTATAAAATGTAGAAAATTATCATAAATGTGTTGGGCTAGTTTTGACAGCTGAACACATCCTTGTGAGCATCACTCAGATCAAGAAGCAGAAAATCACCAGTACTCCAGAATCATCTCTGGTGTACCTTCTTATTCCTCTCAAGATTAGCCTCTATCCTTACTTCCAGTAGAACAGCCTTGCCAGTTTTAACAAAAGAGAAAATTATTTCCTTACAATTTAAAGTTAAATATCGAGCAGGCTGGAGGGGTCTTTTGGAGGGTGGGATGGAGTTGTTCTACTCTCTATAGGTATTCAGGGATTCAGGCTGACATCGACAGTCCACTGGCAGGAGAGGGAAGACAGAATGGAGAATCGCATGGGAGGTGTTTATGGCTAGGCCTCGGGGTGACCTTCATAACTGCCATCAACCACCGTTCACAAGAACTCTATTATATAGCCACACCGAAATGCAAGGAAGGTTGGGATATCTCTTCTAAACGGGTGTCCAGGAGGGAAGGTTTTATGAGCCTACGGCCAGTCTTTGCTACAACTGTCATCATTCTGATTTAATCTATCACTACTTTCCTCCTGGACTTAGTAGCCTGTTAACAGCCTTCTAAAAAATCTTTTGACTCCTTCCCTCATCCAACCCATTGGCTATAGAAAAGATAACCTTACTTTTTTCTAAAATTTAATTCAGATGTTTTCACTTCTTTGCTAAATTTGTATCATCTAACCTGTTTGAAATACAGACTATTGGTAGCCAGCAAAGCATCCGTGGTATATCTCCTCACTGTAACTCTTAACTTCAGATTCTTCCACTCTTCCAATATTCATTGTTATTCACTATAACATTGATTTTTTTTTCTATTCCTCAATCTCTTTCCACCTCCATCCCTATCTTCATCATCACTCTACTCCCAAATTCAGGTCTCAGATAAGGTATCACCTCCCTCAAAAGCTCATTTTGAGAAGGAAACCATAGTGAAGTGACCCTTCCCTTTATTAAGATCTCTAGCTCAGGCTTCTGTTCTTCTTAACACAATTAATATCCATTTGTCCTGTTTACTTTTCACTTTTTTATCTCCTAGCTCTCCTACTAAGTTTTATGGTACATCAGGGCAGAGACCTTGTGAATTGTATTTCTCATCTTTATTTCTTTATGATCTGGAATATGCCTGATAGTAAATAGAAGTGAATATATGTTTAAGAATGAAAAAGTTGATCTAACTGAATATGAGAAGAGCAGTTGAAGGTTATTCTGAAATTCTGAACAAGGATGAGATAAAAACAACAACAACAACAATTCAATGGAAGCCTGGACCATGAGAATGGAGGAATATTGGAGGAGACATAGGGTTATGAATTAATTTTTGAATATTCAATTCAGGGTGCCATCCATGTATAAGTTTTCTTATAAGTTTAAATAAGCAATATTTAAAACTAGTAATTCAAAATTCAACTCTAGCACATTTGAAGGTAACTTTAAGATAAAATATTTTAGCTTGAGGAAATATATTCAAATTTTATGTTCCAAAGCAGAAGACTCATTCCAAATGAATAAAATGATCTTACATTCCTGTTTAGTTTCATTCTTTATTTTAGAGAAACTGATTACATACTACCCAGAACAATGCTTACAATGTGTCTAAGGAATTGTGTAAGCATAAAGTGATTTAGTCACTGTGTCTTTCTCCTCCTTTAAATATTAGTTCTATAAATTTATTATTTTGTGTTTTTATTAAAGGTATGCATACAAAGTTCAAAGAGTAAAAAAAAAA
>JAKSZT010041187.1:35068-58669 GCA_026826555.1 Tolypeutes matacus | reverse complement strand
TCAAAATTAGGCCAGGTACTCACTAATGGGATGAAAATTTTCTCCCAGGATTTGTGACTAAGAGAGACCTGAAACGAGTTTTTTCCTTGCAGATTCCTGGCCAACAAGCAGATGGTGCTCCTCAACCAACCTTTCCACAGAGGTGTTTCATTCAACCTCCCCTTGTGGGAGTTTCTCCTCTGGCCAGAGCTGAAATTCAAAGCAGGCTCTGCTGGCCAGATTACTGGAGGAAATCACTCTTCAACCTCCACAGCACCCTCCTCTTCCTAGAGATGAAGATGACTCTTCCCCTCTTGGGTGGCTGCAGGGGTTTTATCCAGGCTGCACACCTTGAGGTGAGGATGGGTGCCCTTTCCAGCTGCTGTGGAGGCTTAATAATTTGTTTGTCAAATAACTCATGGTTGTCATTTTGGATTCTTCATATCTCTGTCCCTTGCTCTCCTGGGGGTTGCATATCACTGTCCTGGTCTGCTGACACCAAAGCAGGGCCCTTGGATAGCTTTGGTCTTTTCTCCACTATTTTTGAGAGAAAGTTGAGGCCTGACTGCCTCCTCTGCAGCCATCTTCCTGGAACTTGCCACAGTGATTATTATCCCCCTCCTCACTTCCACACCCATGAGGAGAGCTTTCTTAGCTCTTCACCATGAGAACCTATTGTGCAGGGGTTCTTAACCTTTTTTGTTCCATGGACCCCTTTGCCAGGTGAAAACCACAAACGCCTTACTAAGTCCACACTATATTGTGTATTATTTAATAAATATATCACACCTGCACCAACACATCCCCACAAGAATAATATTTTTCAAATTTTCAATTCAAGCCCATGGATGCCTGGTTAAGAACACCTGCTGTTGTGGATCCTGTAAGCAAAACCCATGAAAGTATGGGTGCCCCCGTAAGACTAGTCCACACTACCAGTTTATGATTTCAGCAACCTCTGATGTCAGGGTCAGCAGATATCAGCTCTGTTTCTTGGATATACCTGTCTGCCCAGACTTGGAGGTGGTAGTTTGCTTTACAATCTTAGTTCTCTGATGAGTCCAAAAACTGTCATCAATTTTCAGTTTGGTCTGCAATGTTTTGTTTTAAGAATGGAAATGATGATTTCCAAGCTCTTTATATGTTGTAGCTAAAACAGGAAGTCCTCTAGATGCATTCTGAACCTGATTTCTAACCCTTCATATTTTCAATTTTACCTCCATATTTATGCATCTTGATTGCAGTTTAATACCCAGGTCATGGACGAGTGCTTGGCATATTGCAAGAATACAATAAATATGTATTAAAGGAAACAATAAATTAATCATTCAATAAACAACAAAAAAATGAAAGCAAAAGGAGGGCATTGTGACTCAAATACAGTGGGATTTTTTATAAAGACTGTTCTGAGAACATAGTTGGAGGAGATATAAAATTATGTCTCCACATTTGGGCATAAAGTTCCTAGGGGAAATTTTTATTTTGTCCATGAATTCTTCAGAGAGACTGGCACACTGCTTAGGGCATCTTCTAGAATTAAACAAACCACAATCACTTTATAGGATAAATAATGGGTTAATTTTAGCACTGTGTTTTGTGAACTTAAAATATGTTGAATATGAGGAATAAAGGGGATATTTGGATAATAGAAAATGCCAATCTGAGCTAGAAAGAGCCAATCACAAAATTTCCACAAATATTACAACTGATTTTAAAATGACACATTTTAGTGTGATTCTGGAGACAGAACATGTGTTTTGTCCTGCAGCAAGAAGATGAGGAGTGTGAAAATCAAAAAACAGAAGCCTTTGCCTGATTGATTGTTCTCATATACTTATAAAGATAGCAGATTTTAAGTTTTAGAACATTTTGCAAACAGATTAATAACACCATATATTACTGAAAATAAATCTCTCTAAAACTTGAATTAGCACTTCTTTTACATTAATAGTTTAAAATTTAATTACTCTGATTTGGTTTTAACAATGGAAGAACTAAAATGGATGGATTGATTTATTAAATGTCACCATTACTGAATGCAAAATTACTCTTGATTTTGAAGGCAAGTAAAAAATCTTTCATTTTTATTAAATATAAATAAAAATGATAGGTTTGTTACACATACTGTAACAAACATATGACTCATCTAAACTGACGCGGTAGAGATAAATAACATTTTTGTAAGCAAATACACATATATGCATATATATTTATATATCATTTTGCAAATGTTTGTATGTATTGTGAGAATTTTGATTTTTACCCATAATAAAAAAAAAAAAAAAAAAACTAAAAAGTAAACACAGATGAATAAATATATACATTTCTCAATTAAATGTAATGGATACATGTAAATTTTTTTTGTTCTTGTTTTGTTTTTTGTTTGTTTTTTTTTGTTATTTGTTTTTTTGTGAATCAAACAATATATTACACAATATATTTGGTTCATACAAAAAAAAAAAAAAAGTAAGTTAGGTTTGATTTGATAAAATTCTGAGTTGTGTAAATGCCCATTCTCTGTTTCTGACCCACATAGTGCTGGTTATTATAATACAATTAGTTCTCTTCATAGATTGTCCCTAAGGTCTGGGATAATGTATTTGAATGTTAAAAAGTTTTTATTGTACTTTGACATTAATAGCAGAAATTTCCAGGGCCAAAAAAAAAAGGCCTGAGAGAACTTTTATTACATTTTTTATTTGTCATACTTTCTCTGATCAATTTTTAATCAATTCCTGTGTTTTCCTTCTTACGTCGCTTTGTTCTCACTGTTTATCTTCCTGACAATGCCTCTTTCGTTTCCTAATC
Organism: Tolypeutes matacus; assembly: GCA_026826555.1. Taxonomy (NCBI): domain Eukaryota; kingdom Metazoa; phylum Chordata; class Mammalia; order Cingulata; family Chlamyphoridae; genus Tolypeutes; species Tolypeutes matacus. Next base: position 55,882 of record JAKSZT010041187.1, on the reverse strand, counting down.
TTCCTCCAATGCCTAGATGAGAACCATCCTCTACTATAAATGTTCCCAAGACCCAGTGAAATCATTTTCTTGGTGTCCTATATCACTTAGTATAAAACATTTCCATGTATCATTAAGATTATGGTACATTATATATTGTTATATTCATGTATATATCCTGTCTTCTCAATAACCCAGTATACTGCAACAGTCTGGGAACTTGTCTTAAAAATTTGTTTCCTGAATACATAAAAGTGCATCCTCCATGGATCGCTACAATGCAGTTTAATAAATTTTTGTTATTGATAATGAAGTCATCAAAGAAAAATTTGCCCCCAAAGGATATAATTATTTTTACCCAGGGATTTTCATGTTATTTAGCTTAATAGGGGATTATACAATTCTCAGCCACATCATCAACTTTGTTTGCATTGGCTTATATTTTAAGCAATTCGTATTACCTGCAAAGTGTGCAAACATTGCCCAGTGCTTGATCACCAGAGTAACACTTACTAGACTTTCTGCTCTCTATTCTCCTACAGGTCTGTTCAAATTACAGGTCTGCTGTAACTCAGTCTGTACATGGGTTAAGAAACAAAGGGCTAAATAGAAGTCACTGTTTCATATGAAGTAAAGTCGAATCTCACTGACAAGTTTTGTCATTTTCTTCTTTTTTGCTGTCATCTCTTTTCTTTAGGTTTTCTTTCGATTCCTTCTCCTTTCTTATTTTATTTTTCCCTCTCTCTCTCTGATCACTTTATCTTGCATTTCTATACATCTCTCATGGGCTTAAAATGGAGATTGGCGAAACATATAAAACTTCAGTAAATAAGAAGGATACCCCTGACCATATCTCCGTCTGCAGCCTTCTTTGCCCACTCACGTTTACTTACAAGTTGGGAAAACTAGTCTAAATGAACAGATTCCAGAGTATTGATGGGGAGCATTTACTAGTGGGTGGAATTTCTGTGTGTTAATCCGTCACATACATGCATTTGACCTAGGTTCCTCTTGCTATTGCTTCCAATCGTAGGCCCAATAAACTAAACCAGGGTCCTATCAGAGCTTAGACACTGATCTTTCCTTTTCTCTTTACAAATAAGCAAATGCAATGATTGTATTCTCTGGCTGGATATCCAACTGGTGGAGATATTGAAACATATTGCTGGTACTGCCCTTGTTTAGGATATAGAACCGCTTCCTAAAGAGGGACTTAATAAGACAATCGCTAAGCTAATAAGAAAAATGTATTTAAATTTCCTACTTGTCCATGCTGGATTCATAGATAATTCCTCAATAATACAGAATAAGAAGGAATAACTGGCAAAATAGAATTTTCAGTTTCAGTCCCTGAATTGATTAATAATAATAATAATAATAATAATAATAACAACGACAACAACAACTCACTTTAATCCTTAGCAATGGCTATACTGCATATATTTCTCTAGCCCATTAATTAATTTGAAAACAGATGCTGTCTAATTACATCTATCTTACAGTTCTTAGCACTGAATTTGGTAACTGTTCTCTCAAAAACTCAAGTCTTTCAGGATTGCAAACAATAAATCTAGATATCACTAGGTCATAAGAATTTCTTCCTGCATGTTTATCTTTCTAAAGATGTATTGGTTAATTAAGGTAGTTGAGAATCGAGCAGGAACTGAATTTATTCACATACCAATGTTGTATATTGCCTTCCTTAGAAAACAGACTCTGGGATGTAGATTTATATAGAGAATGTTTATTGTAGAATGCTTTCAGGCTTTATGCTTGTGGGTAGGTAAATGGGGCAGGAATGGGAGTAGGAAGCACTGTCATGAAATTGAAACAAAGCCTTAGTGGCCTTGCTAGGAGTTCTGTATCTAGCCCCGGAGAGCTGCCCAAATAAAGGGAAGGGATCTGCGTCCTTAAACTCCTTCATCAACCAGTCATTGGATGCGGGCTTCTCAAAGGAAGATGCTGAGAATTCAGGTGAGATGATGAGATTCAGTTCTTAGTGATGGTCAGAAATCTCAATGGCACAGACCTGAATTCACAATTGTGTGTCATTCAGACAGACCCACATCAGATATATAAGTCCTGAAGCATCTCTTATAGGATTTCAGGGGACCTTTATTTCTGGGAGTACTTAAAGAGGAAAGCTAATGAGACAAGCCATAGCCCCAGCCATTGCAGCTGGTCTGGAAATGATAACCATCATCTCCCTCTTCCACTAACCTTTCTTAATTTCCCTCATGTCAGGTACCACCACTTCAGTCCTGGCAGCTTCCTTGATGAGTAGATCTGATCACTATATACTTCTCAGACCATGGCTGCTGCCGTTATCCATTAACTCTCAAAATTGGGCATGGGAATACTACTAAACCTGGTTAGCTGGCACATGATATGCTCTTCTGTGTACCCATTTTGCAACAGGAGTTCTACTTCCTTCAGATGATCAAGGCTAAATTCCCCTTCTAGGATGCTGATTGGTCTGTTATCATAAGGAACCCAAAGTAACTTTGTAGCAGCCATAACATAAAGTTAAATGGGACTATTCCCAGGTCCCCTGGTAGAAAACCCCCTCTGTGATCCAGGATCTCAAAACTCACACAGCCCAGGTTTGTGTAGATGGAAAGCACTAATTACTTCACTGGGTCGTTAGGAGTGGTGCTAAACATCACCAATCCTTCTTCTATCTTTGTTTCAGGACCCATGTGATCTGTCTAAAAGGGATACCATATATAGTGATAATTGATTCATGTTGTGTTGGATCCTATTTCAATGAACCAGTCTCTTTATAAGCCTTCAGGGAATGGTGACAGCTGAGAACTGTTTTCGATGTTATTTGTAAATTCTTCAGGTGATGAGACACAAACACAGATAACAGATAGGTGAGAGTGTTGAAAAGACAGCTTTATTAGACCAAAGAGCCTGGAGGGGACAGGGGAGAACAGTAGAGCCAGAAGGCCTTGAGGCTTACCTAAATTAGGCTTCTGGGAGGGTCAGTGGGGATGGGGGAAGAAAAGAGTTCATTTGGCTTCCAGGGTTTTACCTTTGTTGTGACCCAAAGGGGAAAGCTAGGGCTTTCCATGGATACTGGAAATTGGCAGTATTAAAATACATGGCACAAAATGCAGAAGTTCCAAGAGCCATTTGGAGAAGTTGAGGATAGCTCTTATCATCCAAGCCAAGTGGAGATATGTTTTGCTAGTAAACTACACAGCTCAAAAGACAGAAATGGCAAGAGACATTCAGAAAAGCTAAAGGTGGCTTTAACCAAACCACACCATGGTGCAGTCCTTGCTATCTGTGGTGATTACTGACCAGGGCAGCACTAAATGACACAGTGTCCCCAAAGGCGAACTTTTAGTTAAGCCAGGAAAGATGAAAACATAATTCTTTTTTGGCTGCCATTACAAGGTCCTATAGGAATGAAAGGAAAATGCATTCCCAGTATATTTGTCAGTTCCAGTCAAAATCATTCTTTTCTGCACATACATTGATCACTTAATAAATCACTATGGGGTAAGGCTACCACTTCTGTTTGATGATGGTATACTGCTATGTACATACAAATTCATGACTTGGTGGGTCAGACAACATCCAGTTCATGCTGGGCGGTAAGGACACATTGTTATTTTGTGAGCCATGGTCAAGCATTCATTCTCTACTAAGAGCCACTAGCAAGCCAAACACTATTTCTTACAAGCAGAGTAGTTATATACTTAGGAGAGCAGAGTGGAGTTTGGCCACTCTGTATTTGTGATTCACTTATAGGTACCTGCCAAACTCTCTGAACACTATTCCTATCCTTTACTGTCACTTCAAGGAGCATAATATCTTATTTGTCACATGGCCCAGGTGGCAGACCAGCTTACATGGCCACCTGGCCTTGTTCTAGAGCCTTCTTCCCCCTCAAAACTAAAAGCTTTTCAGGTCACACAGTATATAGGCTGAATTAGCATGTGGTATGTATTGTTTCCAAAATCCACAGAGGCCCACAAAACATTGCATCTCTTTCTTAGTGGTAGCAGGGACCAGATGCAGAAACGTGGCCTTCACTTTGAAAGGGAGTTCTCAAAATGCTCCACACTTACTGGAATGCCAGAAATCTCTCTTAGGTGGCAGGCTCTGAGTCTTCACTAAATTTATTTCCCACTCTCTACCTCATAAATGTGAGCTTACAAATGTGCCTAAATTCTTTGCCACTTACTGCTTACTAAGTCCAATCAGTATACTATCATCCATGTAATGGAGCAGTGTTCTATCTTAGAGAAGTTAATGGTGACCCGATTCCCAGGGGATTAGATTATGTTGGGCCAGGGTTGACGGAAACTGAGATAGGCCTGTGAAAATGTGACACTGAATGCAAGCTATTTCTGATGGTCTTTATTAACAAGTCCCATGGAATGTGTTGATTTGTCACTGCAACTGTCGCTGCAGTTGGAGTAAACACTTAATTAGGTTTATAAAAATCCACTGCCACTCTCCAAGATTCATCGGTCTTCTGCACACGCCAAATTGGTAAGTTCAAGAGTGATATGGAGGGGAAGCAGATACGGCTCAAATGGTTGGGCACCCATCTACCCTATGGGAGGACCCGGGTTTGATCCCCAGGACCTCCTGGTAACAAAAGAAAAAGGAAAGCAGGCAAGCCAGGCCCGCACTGCAAGCCACACAAGATGATGATGCAACAAAAAGAGAGACACAAGGGACAGTCAAGGCAAGTCTCTCCAGAAGCCAGGAACTGAGGTGGTGCAAGTGACAGGGTGCCTCTCTCCCACATCGGACGTCCCTAGGATCGAATCCTGGTGAAGCCTTGAGGAAAAAAAAGAGAGAAGAAGGCAAGAAACAGACACAGAAAATCACCCAACAAATGGACACAGACAGCAAGCAATGGGGAGGGGGAACTCATAGAAATGTACACCAAAAAGAAAGAAAATTTTAAAAAAGAGTGATATGGTGGCAATCACCATGCTTTCATCTTTGAAGCCCTTACCTTACACTAATAGCTGCAATTCTTTCAAGAATGCATTATTTTTGGTTTACTAAAATTGTAGAAATATGTGGTTCTTGTGTCTAGTGTTCTAGTATTGGCCTTTCTGACCACAATAGCCCTCACTCCACAGGTCAAAGAACCAATGTAGGGTAATGTCAGTTGTTAAATAAGTCTATTCCAAATGCAGACTTATTTGGGGACTTATTGGGCCCACTGTGAGATGGATCTGAGCTAAAACAATTTATCAACTAACCTCCATAATCATGAACTTTGAACATTAGGCCACAATGATGTTTATGTTCCAAGTATTAGTGTCAATTCAGAATCAATATTTAGTTTTCCCTGAAAAGTTACCTCCTGTTAAGTAGATTCAGATATTTTGGGGAAGGGCCAGGAAGAGGATAAACAGTATAAATTATTGAAAGCATCTCTAGTCAAAGGATCTTAGTTTCTCTTACTTTCAAGAGTTATAGGTCTATGGAATAATTCAAGTTGCGAATTAATTGAGGGATGACAACCTTCTGTTTTGGTTATTCAAAATACTTCTGCTCACTCTACCTCATGTGTTTCTTTATAAACACATCAGGAATGCTTTAGAAAGCTGTCCTTCTGTTTTAGTAATAGGGACAATATGATCAACCAGCAAATGCCCAATAGATCTCTGTGAATCACACTATTCTGATGACTGCTTTGGTTCTGCTGTCCATTAAAATAGCCACATCTACCTCATCTTTGGCAACTCAGTGTTGCTACTTGACCCCACTACAGGCTCCATCCCCTCCATTGTGTTCAGAGATTTGAGTCCCTCATGGTATTTCTGACCTAGAAATAACAGAGACCATGTGGATCTTCAAGGATGCCGGTGCTCTGTCCAGGAATCTATTTATTACCACTCTTGTGAATTGTGTCTTTAAGCTCTCTTGAGGTGAATGAACAGGGTTTATGTGATATATTCAGTCTAACATTCCAATCTTCCCAAGTCTTTTAATACCTCCCTTTACAGTGCACCATGGAAGTTTTAGATTTTTTACTTCATTTAATGCATCTGATTTTGGATCCATATTTCAGTCAACATATCAAACAAACCATGACAGCCATTCCTAGTTAGTTGAGCCAAAACATCAAATCCAATTCTCTTCTTAGTGGGACCATCTCAAGAAATTCAGCCTGATGCAACTTTTTTTCTGTCTTGTTCCTACACTCTTAAGTTATATTCCCCACACACACACACATCATACATTCTAAGTACATGGTAAATTTTGTAATTTATTCAGATCTCTTGAATATACATTCATAATTTTTATAATTTTTCTCTCAAGGAACCCTTATAAGGCATGCATTAGACTTATTCTTTGTACTTTACAGTTTATGCTACTTCTGTAAACAGTATTTTGTTTCAACTTTGATCATATATAACTTATGCATGATGAACTGCACTTTTACTGTGCACAATACACTCCATTTAAAACATGAACTTCAATGATTTTTTACAAAATGCACCCATGAAACCACCACCACTATCCCAATACAGTCTATTTTCATCTCCCAAAATTTGGTCTGGCATTATTTGCAGTTCAACCCTCCCTTGTCTCTCTTCCTATGAAACCACAGATATACTTTTTATCATATAGAATATTTAATATTTTATAGAAGTTATATACAAATAGAATTATACAGTATGTAGTCTTTTCTGTGTGCCTTCTTTTACATACCATAATAATTCTGAGATCCATTTGTGCAGTTTAGTAGCTGCCACAACAAATTACCACAAACTTAGTTGCTTAAAACAATGCAAATTAATCCTCTTACTGTTCCGGAGGCCAGAAGTCCAAAATCAATTTCATGAGCTAAAGTCAAGGTATCGGCAGGATTGAGTTATTCTGGAGCACCTAAGGGAGAATGTTTCCTTGCTTTTTCTGGCTTGTGGAGGCTGCCTATATTACTTGATTTTTTTTTTTAAAGATACTTAGATTACATAAATGATACATTAAAAAAATGTAGGGGATTCCCATATGCCCCACTTCCTACCCCTCCCACACTTTCCCACATTAGCAATATCTTTCATTAGTGTGGTACATTTGTTACAATTGAAGATCTTTAGCAATTACATCTCCCAAGTCCCTATTGCCATATGAGGTGATATGCCCAGGTTCTAGGGATTAGGACATAGCTATCTTTGGGGGCCACTATTTAGCTTACACACTTTAAGGATATATTTGTTTCTTCAAACTCACTGACTCCTCTGTCATCTCCATCTGCTTTTATGTCTGTCAGGTTGCTTTTGTTCAGTTATTATTTTTTTCAGTTATAAATTCTCTTTTTCTATTTCCCACTGAATTTTTCTATCTCTTTATTCATTCACAGGCCATTGCTTTTTTCCTCATTGAATAGAGTTATATTATCTCCCTTAAATTCCTTTCTGTTAAATATAGCATTGAGCCCATCTCAGGTTTGGTATCTGTTGATTTTCTCTTCCCTTGAGTGAGGGGTCATATTTTCCTTGTTCTTTCCATGTTGCGTAATTTCAGGTTGAGTCCTGGACATTGAGGATATTATGTTTTCTAGACTATGATTTCTATTACAGAACTCTGAAGATATATTTTTTTTACCCTGTAAATTAAACCATTTGGATTCAAAACTGTAAAATATATATCTCTTTCTGTGGGTGATGTTTCAAATCTCAGTTCAGTTTTTCAAGTTTTTGCTAGGTTTTTGTTTTATATGCAAAGATTTTGAACATTTGCCAACTGATAAAAATTTTTGTTTGGTGTATGCTACAATTTTCCTCTACTAATTTACTAATAGAATGTTTCACTTTTATCTCCTCTTTCCAATTGATAAGTGGATTAACTGTATTTTAATAATTGCTTGAACTATTTTTGCTGTAATCTGGACCCAATGAGAGGCTTTTAAATCCTAACAGTTGTGTGCTACATTTATTCTTGAGAGAAAAATGAAATGTCTAAAATGAAATGACCCAACTGGTGGCAAAAGGTACACTCATCAAAAATTAGTGTAGCACTCATATTGGACTAAGGGCCCACCTAACTTCAATATGACCTTATCTTAAGTAACTACATCTGTAATGATATTATTTCCAAATAATTTCACATCTTGATATAATGGTGGTTAGCAGTTCAGTCTATCTTTTGGAATGACACAATGCAACCAATAACATGAGCTATAAGAATAACATTTAATATTTATCAAAAAGTATTATTGCATGAGATCAAACCTTTAATGACATATTATTATGTTTAACAGCATATACAAAACAATAATTTTCTCGGTTCTGTCAGTTTTCTAAATTCACTATACTAGAATATGAGTGGTACTACGTAAACACTTTCAACTGAAGTGAATTGGGAGTTAAATTTTTAATACCTTTTCTGGCAAAAGACTCTGCTGATGGAAATGTTTCCACCAAGTCTAAGTTTTTATTTCTCTATAAGAGGAAATGCCTGAGATGCAGCTTTTTCTTCTTTTCAGATCCTTGACCTAAATATTTAATTCTGTTGATGATGTGGTTTCCCAATGCAATCCCCAAAATGGAAGCCTTGTGTACTTCCTAAAGAAGGTATCATAAAAGAAATGTGTCCTTTATACAAGGCACACCATTTGTCAATGTCTTCAGGTGTCTCAGGAAATTGATGGCAATCTATAAATTTATATTCATGATTAAGGATTATATTGAAGTAGAAGGTAGGTATTGAATCTCACAAGTAATAAATGCATAATATGTTCCTTTTGTTGGACTAGATGGTGAAGACAAAAAAATAGAAATATTTTTGCTGCTATAAACACATGCTGAAGATAAACTAGGAATAAATAGTGTAACTACTAGGTCAAAATGAAAAACAATGATTTAAAACGGCAATTATGTTGGAAAATTTATAGATTGTCACGTCAAGAATGATAAGGAATTCACAGAAACAGGTTTGGCTGCCAACTACTAGCCCTTCTCTGCCCACTGCTGTGCGCCCCCCCTCGTTTACTCTTGTGTGCAGATGTTTCACTCTGTTTCCATTCCACATTTCTAACCCAGGGATTAGGGGAGTGGTTAGATATAATAAAAGGCCTGACCAGGTGAAGGGTGATGTATGGGACCCTGTATGAGGTCATGCATGTTTATTTTGTAAGTTCACAACTTTTTCTATATACTTATTGTTTATGTATGTTCATGTATGAATGATATACTTCAAAAAAAACTATGAACTTGGAAACCAGGAATAAGCAGTCCAGACGATTATCAGTGCAAGAAGTTCTCAGTGGCAGGGGCCTATCTAATGAGATAGATAAATACTCCACCTCAAGCAGCACAGGGTCTCTCCTCTACAAGGCAAAGTGGGGCATATGGAGCTGCCATCCACTGACCCTGACCCAGTAGTTTGTCTCCCCAGGAGACCAGCTATGATAGGATCTTGTCCCTTGCTCTTTTGGAACCTCTGTGCTATGTAGGTAATAAAAGAGTAGATTGTTGTATCTTTCTGTTATGCTTGAGTCTGAGCTCCCATGACTCACCATGTAGCAACTTGCTCCACAAAGCATAAAAAGGGATTTCTCTATGTTTTGAAGTACACACAGTGAATTTCTTTTGTTTACTAGAATAATTGAGATGACTTATTAAAAAAAAAAACAACTAAATACTTTAGCAATGTTAACTAAATTCACATAAAGAAACAATTTTAATTGAGGATTCTATTACTTTAAATGCTCTTCCTAAGGGGACACATGTATAAAATATACATAAACATATGAAGAGTACAGAGATTCTTTGAGTAGAATCCCTACTGAAAGTCAATTAAAAAAGGAAAAAGTCATCATGAAAGAGTAATATGTTGGAATCAAAGTTATACAGCTTTGGAAACATTGAACAGAAGTTTATATGTCACCCCAAACCCCATCTCTGATCTGCCATTGCCCAATGTGTAGCCTTGACACCCTGTGGATTTAAAACAGTCGCTCCCTTTGTGCAGCAGTAACATTTTCCATCCCCAATAGAAGAGAAAAAGAGTGAGGCTTATGGAGACTGTGGAGAGTCAGGTTAGAGAAAATGACTTTGCACAGCAGATCTGCAAGGATATTTGCAAAGTTAAGAGCTTTTCGCAAAGCAACTTTGTGAATGTCATCAACACTACTAAACTGTATATTTGAAAGTGGATAAAATGAAAAATGTTAAATTGCAGAAAAATTAAACATAAAACTGTACAAGACAAAGAGTAAATCCTAATATAAACTATGGGTTATATTTAATAATATAATTATAATAATATTAATTTATCAATTTTAACAATGTTACCTTACTAATGCAAAATGTTAATAGGGAAAAATGTGTGGGGGAGAGAGGGTATATGGGAATTCTGTGATTTACACATGATTTTCTGTAAATTGCTCTAATTAAAATTTTGTTTTTAAATTTAAAAACTCTTGAGATAAACTTTGAAATAAAAGAAAAACATTAATACTTAGAATATTCTGATAACGGAATGTTAGTCATTTGGTCTTCTGAATAACAAGATTATCTACTTCATATAGATTGCTGATTTTCTAAACTCGAAAATATTTAACATCAAAACTAATCAATATTCTGATGTTTTCTCTGAATATTTTGAAGTTGAAATGCAAGAGGAACATCATTTTGAATTATCATTTAGTAGTTTGAGACTCATACAAGGACTCATGAAATTGCTGGCTAAAACAAAGTTCAGGTTGATAGAACAGTATGTTAATCATCTTTTCTGCAATTTTTATTAACTACCAGTTTTCTTCCAGATAAAAGGTTGGTTTGAGTGTCAAAAATCTGTCCTGAATTGGCTGTTAAATAGTCTCTTTGTTTGTTGTTGTGTAGTTGTGTGTTTTAAAGGAAATTACCCCCAACAATAAAATGTCTAGGTATAACCTTTCCTTTGAAACTGATCAACCACCATATGCTGTAGGAATTTTTTTAGGAGCCTATCATTAATATAATGATGATGTTATTTAAAACAAACAAACAAAAAAATGAATGAACTGTGAAACAATTACCTGTCTAAACAATCAAGTAACAATTTAACTAACTTATTAACATAAGTTATGTGTTAAGCATTTAAGTCACTTTTTAATGAAATAATGGCTGTATATATGGGAAATGACAAAGTCTACCTGGTCAACCATTTATCTTCAATGGGTTTCCCAGGATACCCTTTTAGAATCTCTTATACCTAAAGGATTTTCCATTGTTAGTTGATGAGTAAAAAAATAAATCAAGAGTATATGTTTGGCACTAATTAGCCATATGCTTTAGTAAACCTTCTTAACAACTCTTGGAGTCAGTCTTTTCATTTGTAAAATGAAATGTTTCAAGTAAAAAATATCTACAGTCTCTTTAAATTTAAAATTACTCATGCCATAAATATAGTTCATGGGTTCTAGTAAATTAAGATGGACACAACAGTGTTAAGAAAATGGCAGCTTTTAATATGATGGCGATTCTGCCTAAGAAAATCAGATTATAAACATTTAAAATTTAGTGTGAAGTTTCAAAGACTGAGAAGGAATGTGATTTAAGCCTATAAAAACATTAAAACTATTAGTAAGGTTAAATACATTTATTACATATTCCCTAATAAATGAGAATTAGAATAAGTTCATAATGCTAAATAGCATGAGAATAGCTAGAAAGACATACTTTTAATTACTTAGCCTTGAATCATACCTTTACCTCTTTGATGGACTTGCTCAAAGAATTTATCTTTTTGCAAGGAATCATTTATTATATCCAAGCAATACTAAAACAAGCATATATTAATTTCTCTTTAAGGTCCATATTATCTTAACTACTGCGTATGCCTAGGATTTCATTAAATGATTATTGTGAAAAGACTACATTTAAATCATAATATAATAATATGAAAAGAATAAACTTTATTTTCATGCAGAAATATATTGCATATGTTACTATTAACAAGTTCAGGAAGTGAATTTAATTATTCAGTCACAGATGTAGAGATTGAAAATCATATAGCAATGTATAAGACTTAAAACTTGTGTTATAAACAGCAATTAGAAGTCAAATTCCCAATTCCAAATTTTTGGACTATCTTTCCTTTAAAAGTGGGAATATTTAAAGAAATATCCTCTGACATGAACAGAGCACACACACACAACTCTACACATTTAGCTACTGTAAATATAATTGGATTTACTGCTTCAGTACTCAAGTAGAAACATTAAGAAGAAATAAAATATATTTTTTAAATTATCATACACTACATTTTTTGGTCCTTCAAACATTTTTTAATTATTTGTTTAATGATAGACTTATATGTTCATTTTCTTGAAAAAACCTTTAACAATCATATCTTTGAAAGCTGTTTTAACTTGCTTGTTCCTTAGAGCATAGATGAAGGGGTTCAAAAGAGGGGCAACAGAGGTATTGAGCACAGCCACTCCCTTATTAAAAGTTGCTGCATCCTTAACAGAAGGGTTTATATACATAAAGATGCAGCTTCCATAAGAAAGTGAGACCACGATCATGTGAGAGGAACAAATTGAAAAAGCCTTTTTCCTCTGTTGTACAGAGGGGATTCTCAGAATTGTCCTAATAATGAATGTGTAGGAAAGAATGACTAGTGCTAAGGTGAAGATAAGTGTGACCACAGCAAGAACAAATTCAATCACTTCTATGAAATGTGTGTCTGAACAGGATAAATGCAGCAATACGGTGTAGTCACAGCAATAATGGTTGATGATGTTGGAGGCACAGAAAGGCAGCTGAAGAGTCATCACATGTGGCACAATGACAACTAAAAAACCAGAGAACCAGGAACAGAGGACAAGTTGGATGCAGAGTCTCTTGCTCATCTCAGCTGTGTAATGCAGGGGTCTGCAGATAGCAATGTAGCGATCATAGGACATGGCAGCTAAAAGGTAAAATTCAGTTGCTCCCAGAAGGATGGCGAAAAAATACTGAGCAAAGCAACCAACAAATGAAATAGTCTTGTCTCCGGTTCCAATATTGACTAACATTTTGGGAACAAAAACAGAGGTAAACGAAATTCCCAAAAAGGAAAAATTTTGGAGAAAAAAGTACATAGGAGTCTGGAGACGATAATCCAGCAGAGTCAGAATGATGGGGGTCAAGTTTCCCAAGACACTTAATGCATAAGTTAGTATAGAAAAAAGAAAAGTACAGCTTGAAGTTCCACATGAGATGTCAAGCCAAGAAGAACGAATTCTATCACTGATGTTTGATTTCTCTTTATTAACTTTAGATAAATTAAGGTGGAGAATAATAATAATAATAAAAGGTTAGAATACAATTAAAAATCTCAGAAATGGATCAAAGACCTAAATAAAGGAACCAGCATTATAAAGCTCATAGAAAAAAATGTAGGGGAATATCCTCGGGACCTCTATTAGTGTTTTCTTAGACTTTACACCCAGAGCACAAACTATAAAAGAAGAAGTAGATAAATAGGCTTCATAAGAATCTAAAACTTTTGTGCATCAAAGGACTTTGTCATGAAAGTGAAAAGACAACCTATTCAATGGGAGAAAATATTTGAAAACCACATATGAAAATAAGGGATTAATATATAGAACATATAAAGAGAACTTGCAACTCAATAATAAAAAGACAACCCAATAAAAAATAAGCAAAAGACTTGAATAGACATTTCTCCAAAAAGGATATATAAGTGGCTACAAAGCCCATGAAAAGATGCTCAGCATTATTATCTATTATGGATATGCATATCAAAACTACAATGAGACAACATTTCACACCCAATAGAATGGCTACTATTTTTTTTAAAAAAATACAAGATTAGAGAGAATATGGAGAAATATGAATACTCCTCTATTGATGGTAGGAATGTAAAATTATGCAACTACTGAGGAAGACAGTTTGGCAATTCCTCAGAGAGCTAAGTATAGAATTACCATATAACCGGATGATCTCGATATTAGGTTTATACCCAGAAGAATTGAAAAGTGATTTGAACAGAACATCGATGTTCATAATAGCATTAGCCATATATGCTAAAAATTGGAAGCAGCCCATGTGCCCATCAACCAGTGAATGGATAAATAAAATGTGGTAGATGCATAAAATGGAATATTATTCACCCATAAAAAGGAATGAAGTTCTAATACATGCGAAAGCCTGAATTTACATTGAAGACATTATGCTGAGTGAAATAAGACAGACACAAAATAGACAAATTTTGTATAATCTCACTGATATGAACTAATTATAATAAGCAAATTCACAGTGTTAGATTCTAGAAAATAGGTTACCAGGTGCCAGCTTAGGGGTATTAAATAGGGAATTAATGCTTAATTTGTACAGAATTTCTTGTTGGATTGGTTGTGAAGTTTTCAAATAAATGGTGGTAATGGTAGCAAAATTTTTGCATGTATTTAAGCACTGAATTTAATATGTGAATGTGGTTAAAAAGGGAAATTTTAGATCATCTGTATGGTACCTGAATAAAAATTAAAGATAAAACCATAAGACTGTACAACACAGTGAACCCTATTGTAAACAATGGACTGTAATTAATGGTACAGTTATTAAAATGCTCATAGTTAATAGTACAATTATAAATAAATTCTTTCAGGAATGATAAGAAATGTACCACACAAATGCAAAGTGTTCTTAATAGGGTGGTGTATTAGTCAGCCAAAGGAGTGCTAATGTGAAATACCAAAAATGGGTTGGTCTTTATAAAGGGTATTTATTTGGGGTATAAGTCCACAGATACCAGGCCATAAAGCATTAAGTTTCTTCTCTCACCACAGTCCATTGCCATGTGTTAGAGCAAGACAGCTGCCGGCATTTGCCAGGGTTCAGGCTTCTGGGGTTCCTCTCTTCCCGGGGCTGCGTTTCTCTCCGGGCTTAGCTCCTGTTTCCTCCACGAGGTCAGCTGCAGAAGATCAGGCGAACAGCTTGCTTCTCTTCCCCTGGGGCCTTCTTTCCAACATCAAAACTGCTTCGCAAAAGACTACCTCAACTGTCCTTTGCCTTGCCTTTAATATTCAATTCCCCACCCACCAAGGGGTGGGGCTCAACGCCCTAATCCTAACCTAATCATGCCCAGATTAATAGATCAGTTTACAAGCATGATCCAATTATATTTTTGGAATTCATAATTACATCAAATTCCCCAACGGTTACAGGTGGCATATTGGAAAAAAAAAATACACCCTAATGTATGCTATGGACTTTAGTTAATAATACAATTATAATATTCTTTCATTAATTGTAACAAAGGTACAACACTAATTCAAAGTGTTAATAACAGGGGAGGTATATGGAAACACAGTATTTTATATGAATTTTCTGTAAACCTAAAATTTCTCTCATCAATATTTTTAAATTAAAGGACTCAGTTGATAAATATAAAATCACATTTAAAAACCAACTGGTACAGGGAGGGGACGAGCAGTTGAAATACAGGGGTTTCTTTGGGATTTGGAGGTTGTCCTGAATACCTTTGTGGCAACGGATGTAGGCCATTTTAAATCAGCACACACTACTCAGAACTGTGTGGGAGAGAGTGTTGTCTACGGTGTGAACTGTGGTCTATGGTTGGTGGCAAGGCCCCAGGATGTGTAAGTCCTTTGAGGGTGATGGGCCACACTTGTGGGAGATGTTTGTGTGGGATGTGGTGGGAGGTGTGGGAGGTGGGCAACATGGGAATCCCAGTGAGTTCCGTGTAATATTTTGGGTATCTAAGCACCTCTTAAAATATATTTATATATATACATAAATAACATTTTGTAAGCAAATGCACATATATGCATATACATTTATATATCATTTTGCAAATGTTGGTATGTATTGTGAAGGTTTTGATTTTTACCCACAATAAAAAAAATAAAAAATAAAAAAAACCAACTGGTAGTAAGAACCTTAAATGTGAATGTTTCTCCACCCTTTTTTTTGGAAATGTCTTACATTTGAATAAAAAACAACAAATCAATTAACATAGTGTTTTATTTTACTTTGTATATAACAAAGGCCTTTCTTCTTAAGAACATATTGAATGATTGCCTCTAAATTATATCATCATTTTTTTTCACCATTTTTTCACATGTTTATACTTTACTTTTACTCTTTCTATTCCATTATCCTCTAAGTACTGGCTGCTGCAGCACGTATATAGAAAAATCTAAAACAAATTTCAAGAACTAAGTTTATTTGAGAATTTAAAACAATAATATTTAATTATTAGTTTATTAGCCAACTATGTAAATATAATCTAAAGATATGGAGTAGAAAAAAAATGGAACTCAGTAGTTTTCTTTTGTTTTCTTCTGTGTCTTTTGCTTATTATAAGATACTTTTGAATAATTCTGGATACTCTACAGATAGATTTTTCTCTTAATGATGAAAAGGTGTTTGAATTTGTATTATTACAGTTCCTGGGTCATAGCAAGGCAAAATAAATAGCTATCGTTATTATAACATAGAACATATGGATTAATAAGTTATCAGTGAAATATTAATTAAAATGATCTCACTGCTTGTACTTTGTGCTGCAAACTGAATCTGCCCCTCACAATGCACTTCTTTTAAAAAGTCACTTTAAGTTCAGCTTTCTATAAATTGTTCTCTAATAATCCCAACTAAAAATCAGTGTTTCTTCCACTTTTTATAAATCTTTACCATAACATAACACTGGATCATAAATTTCATTGTTATCCTCTATTTATTTCAGTAATTATGTTATTCTGTCCAACTTTAAAATGAATAAACTTCCCACAAGAATATGGTCCTGTTACTTTAATCTTTTATAGAGGTCAACAAATTGTATAGATTTTATCAAAATTTTAATGCAAAATTTATTATTGAGTTTTCTTCAAATTCATTGCCCTATATTATTGATTGCTAAAGAGTTTTTATTCAACTTGGAAGTTCCAATTTATGTATACAGTACTTCAGGATGTTCTTTTAATAGTCTTTAGCAACAGATATGAAGAAATAATACATAGTTCTATTGAAAACTTACAGAAATTCTTCTTTTTATTTTAATAATTAAATGCTTCCCTACATATACTGGCATATTCTCATGCTGCAATATGTAATAAATTAGTAATAGGAATCTTAACACATCCATTATTAAATTAAAAATTCCCTAAAGATTCAACATGGACAAAATGACAGTTCTTGCCAAGTTAGGAAGTGTTACTGTCTAGTGGAATTATATATGGAAAAATAACAGTTCTAATATGTTGACTTGAGCCATTTTTTACTTTTGTACAAGAATTGTTTCTTTTGTTAAATACTACAAAAACTAATTATAAGCATCAAATGTCTTAATGGATTTAAAAGCTATAATATGCTATATAGTAGTAGTACTGTTAACCATCCACTTATGTTAACGGATAATCCAGGTTTTTGCACCAATGATATAAAATTATGTGTTAATTGAAATAATGTCTCTCTATGCCTGAAAATGTTATTTTGCAATATTAATAATGGCTACAGATGAGTGTGGAAATTTTTAAAAATAGTCACAAAGTGATGGGTTTTGCCAAAATATTTTATATACCAACAAATATTAGGACATTTCTTCCACTATGGCAAAATAGTTCCTTACACTGTAATAATGCCAATATTAATGGAAATGAATCTTGGTGACTTGATCAATTAGTAACAATTTCTGTTTCTACATGAAAGTAATGATTTAGAGCTTGACAGATCATTTGAACACATCAATTTTAGCTCAAGTTGAGATCCTAGATATTAATTAATATTTAAAATTCCAACTTAGAAAGTAATTAATCTATCAACTAGCCATTATATAACATAAATATTCTGAAATTTCCATTTTTATAGTTAATATTTCTTTGACAAAACAAAAATTTTTTAATGTTTCCCAAAAAGAAGAAACATTTTTACAAATGAATATATAAATGAGGGCTCAAAAATGAATAGCAAAAACTGCATTTTTATATTTGTAAGGGACCTCATCAGTTATTACAAGTAAGATCAAAAACAATTATAATTTTGAATAAGGAGCAATATGTAAGCAAAACATATTTCTTTTCAGTAAAATACAAGTGGGTAATTCTTTACGGTAATGATTAATGTTATTCCCTGAAGAGAAAATGCTGAACGTATGAAAGCATTCTTTCGGTTTTAAAACATAAACTTATTCATATATTGGATCAAATAAAAACTTGCTCCAATCAAAATTTATTTAGGAACAAAAGATTTTTTTGCCATCAAAAACTTTACTGCTTGGATACTGATTTTTAAAAAGGTGTCTTATTGGCAGTTAAAAGGACATGGAAGAACATTCCCAGTGTCCTCTGGAAGACATTGATTATGAACCATATCACAGAAGGTAAAAAAAACTTCCCCACAATGAATTAACTCTCATGTTTAGCCTTTGTGTCTTTCTGTGGTGTACCTCAAAGCTTAAAGAAATATTTGTTAGGTTAAGGGACATTGCATGAGATTTACAATCAGGAAGAAAGTTCAAAAAAGAGTCAGAGTCCATGGGAGTTAGGGACGGGCACTGTGAAATATAGAAACAAAATGTAGTTTTATTAATTTTACCACTTAAAGCTTTAATAAATATTTTAATATAGTATAACATTTTTTCTGCCTGAAAAATATTTATGCGATAAAATTATAGGATTTCAAAATCCCTACTTATATTTGTTAAAGCCATTAAAATTTCATTAAAATACCTATACACAGTTATGTCAACAAGCAAAGATGAAAAGTAGAACAACAAAACATTAAGGGAGCTATGGAGCTCCAGGTAATGCAACATCAGCAACTCCCTCCTACCTCAAGCACCAGAATCAGTTCTGTCCCAATTCCAAGTTAACTGCTTTTGTCACTGAATTGGAGTATATGAAAGTTTATGACCCTTTGGGAAATGGTCCCTAGGACATCAGGAAGGTAAAAACCTAGTAATCTATTTATGGAGATAAATATGAATATTATATAAATTGATTCATTCCACCTATCTCTACTATCACTCTCACACAAAATTATATACTACCCCTGCCTATGTTGATCTCTGAATGCCTATTAGCTTCCATATGTAAAAAACCGGGGCCATATGTTCTGTAAAAATATAGGTGCTGTGGCTCGATCAGTGGGGCTCCCGTTTGCCATGTGGGAGGCCCCGGGTTCGGTTCCCGGGGCCTCCTGGTGGGGGCGGGCCCGCCTGCGCTGCGTGGTTGGCTGACCCGGCGAGCACGGGCAGCAGGGAGGGGATAAATGAATGAACAAATAAAATCTTTAAAAAATATATATATATAGGTGCTCCTGACATTGATGCATAGTGATGTAATATAGGGAATTGCTATCAGTTTTGGTGAAAAATTTCCAAAGTTTCTGAGAAAAAACAGAAAAGGATCAATGTTTGAAATTAGTAAACTTTATTTCCGTCAAAGCTCTCATGTGGTTTCCTGGAGAAATAATTTGTTCTTGGGCTGAGGCAGGGAAAATATATGATGATTCTGGAACATATAATGGTGTCAGAAAGAAGGGAAGTGCTGTTGAAAGATAAGAGCTTGCCAAAACCAAGAACAGGATCCAACCGGAAGAAGCTCATAACGGTCAAAGCAGAAATAATTTGAAAAAGAAAATAAATAATGATATTGAATTTTAACCCATATGATGATATAAATGTCTCTCAGTTCATAGTAATTTAAATTAGTTAAATCTAAAAATAGAGACTGCAAGATAACACATATCATCTGACTGTTTTGGTCTCTACAGCTCCCCTTTTTGTGGAAAAATACACCAATTTGGGGAAGAGGGGTGTGACCATTCTTTCTGCTTCCAGGTGAATTAAACATTGAATAGGAGTCTGTTGGTAAAATGGTAGTTCCATTTGGTGGAGAAACTGCTGGTTGGACATTTGTTTTTCTGAATTACTGGTCTGAAGAGGCTGGTATGCTACAAAGTGACAATTAGCCTGCAATCACTTAGAAACAAACAAAGAGGTAATTAGTTTTAAGATAACTGGGGCAAAGAACAAGATGAAAATAATAGCTATTATTACAGGGCCAAGTAAACTCATTAACCAGTTGTAATTCAATGGATGTAAATATTCTATTTATTTCCAGAGTGGCGTCAGGGTGTTAAAGTTATGTTGCCAGATTGCCTATTCATATAGCTTCCTTATATTGAGTTCAATTTGGTTTGAGGTGTTTACCCACATACAGCAAGAGGTATTAGCTATTGCACATACTCCTTGTTTGGCTAGGAGACAGTCTAGGGCACTTTGGTTATCCATGACAATGTTAGCTGAGTGTCAATGGAGATCCAAATGCCCTTGAGTGCTGTCAAGTTGAGTGGAAGTAGCAAGTTCTCCCACTGTAGCTGTTAAATTGCACAAAGCTACTTCATGAAATGTAAACCTACCTCATGGAGTTAATAATACAATTGTCAGCCCCATCCTGTCCAATATCAGGCCTAGTGCCTGCTTATGTCAGATTTGATGAGTGGGTTGATATATCGGGCTTTAAATATCTTAGTGTATGTTGACCTTGCATCAAGACATTATTTACATATTGAAGCCTTCTGAACTTGAGGTTAAAATGTACCTACTTCACTATCTCCAAAAGACAGTTGATTGTTAGTGCTGCCACAAATGAAAATGTATCCTTTCGGTGTACGTAAGACTATCCAGTCAGTCCCTTGTAGGATCTGGACATTCCTTGAAACTATGAGACCATTTAAGGTTTTGTTCAGGTCATGGCAAAGCCTGGATAGAGGACCCAATTTGTAAGTTCTGTTCAAGGAGTAATTTATAGGACAGGTGAGGGCGAGTCCTTAGCCAAGCATCCCACTTTTTGGGTTTTTCTTATGTTAGGTTCCATCCTAATCTTAGATA
>JAKSZT010041187.1:0-20102 GCA_026826555.1 Tolypeutes matacus | reverse complement strand
CTAGCTGTTATCATCCAAGCCAAGTGGAGATACATGTCTTGCTAGCATTTTATGCAGCACAAAGGTCAGTCAGAAGTAGCTAGGGACATTCAGACAAGCTAAAGGTAGCTGTTAACCAAACCACCTGGAGGTACATGTCTTCTTAATTGCAGTTACTCTAAGCAGAACTCTAAGTGATATGGTAACTGAAAAGGGAAATTTTGACTCAGCTGAGCAAGATTAGAGGCACAAAAGATAATTTATTGCTGCTATTACAGGGTCATACAGGCATGAAAGGAAAATGCATCCCCAGTATATTTGTCAGTCTCAGTCTTTGTACTCAGAATTTGTACTCTTCCCCACATACAATATTGATCATTTAATAGATCACTGCTGAGCAAGGCTGTCACTTCTGTTTGATGGTGGATTGCTGCTATGTACACACAACTTCATGAGTTGGTGGGTCTACAACATCCAGTTCATGTTGGGCAGCTAAGATCACATGGTAACTGTATTAGTCAGCCAAAGGGGTGCTAATGTGAAATACCAAAAATGGGTTGGTCTTTAAAAGGGCATTTATTTGGGGTAGAAGTCCACAGATACCAGACCATAAAGCGTTAAGTTTCTTCTCTCACCACAGTCCATTGCCACATGTTAGAGCAAGACAGCTGCCGGCGTTTGCCAGGGTTCAGGCTTCTGGGGTTCTTCTCATCCCAGGGCTGCGTTTCTCTCCGGGCTTAGTTCCTGTTTCCTCCACAAGTTCACCTGTAGAAGATCAGGCGAACCGCTTGCTTCTGTTCTCCTGGGGCCTTCTTTCCAACATCAAACTGCTTCTCAAAAGACTGCTTCAATTGTCCTTTGCCTTGCCTTTTATATTCGATTCCCCACCCACCAAGGGGTGGGGCTCAATGCCCTAATCCTAACCTAATCATGCCCAGATTAACAGATCAGTTTACAAGCATGATCCAATTATATTTTTGGAATTCATAATTACATCAAACTCCCCAACAGTTACAGTAACTTTGTGATCCATAGTCAAGCTTTCACTCTACTAAAACCCACTAAGAAGCCAAACTCTCATCCTTATAAGGAGAGAAGTCATCCACTGAGGAAGGCAAGTTGAACTTTGCCTAATTCCTAAGTGTCTGCATATGTGATTCACTTATAGGTACCTGTCAATGTCTCAAACACCATTCCTATCTTCCACTGTCACTTCAAGAAGCATCATATCTTGTGTGTCATATGTCCCAAGTGACAGACCACCTTGCATGGTGGCCTGGGACTGTTCTAGAGCCTTCTTCTATTGACCCCTCAAATCTAGAAGCTTTTCAGGTCAAACACAATATGGGATGAATTAGCATGTGGTATTTATTGTCTTTAAAATCCACAGAGGCCCACAAGATATTGCATCTCTTTCTCAGTGATAAGAGGGATCACGTGCAGAAACTCATCTTCACTTTGGAAGGAAGGTCTCAAAATGACCCACACTGCTGGACCACTAGGAATCTTTCTTAGTTAGCAGGCCCTTGAGTTTTTCATGAATTTATTTCCTACCCTTTACCTCATAAATGTGGGTTTACTAATGTGCTTAAATTCATCACCACTTCATGCTTACTAGTTTCAATAAGTATATTATCATTCATGTAATGGAGCAGTGATCTTTCCTGAAGAAGGTAAAGGTATCCAGATTCCCTGGGGATTAGATTATGTTGCATCAGAGTTGACAGACACTGAGGTAGGCCTGTGAAAATGTGTTGATGGATGCAATCTGTTTCTGATGGACTTCAATAACAAGTGGCAAGGAATGTGTGATTTACCATTGCAACTGTAGCTGCAGTTGGAGTAAACACCTGATTAAGACCACATGGATTTTAAAGAATGCTGGTGCTCCTTACAGGAATCTATCACTAATTTGGTGAATTGTATCTCTAAGGTCTCATGGAGTGACTGAGCAGGGTTTATGTGATATATTCAATCTAACTTTCCAATCTTCCTAAGTCTTTTAATACTTCCCTCTACAGTGCACAAAAAACTTTGAGACTTTTAACTTCGTTTAATATATCCAATCTTTGTATACATATTTCAGTCAACACATCAAACAAACCATGATAGCCATTCCTAGTTAATTGAGTCAAAACATTAAATCCATATTCTTTTCTTAGTTGGCCTATGATGATTAGACTAATATGTAGTCTTGGCCAGGTAATGGTGCTCTGTTATTTGGTCAAGAATACACTAGGCTAATGGTAATACAAGGGCATTCATGGATTTAATCATCAGTGAGTTGATTGCATAGATGGATGATTATATCTATAATCAACTGAGGAGATTGCCATGAGAAATGAGTGATGTCTCATCCATTCAGTTGAAGACCTTAAATAGACAAGTGGTTTCAGAATTCAGAGAGGGAATTTCCATCTCTACTTCAGTCAGCCAGCGTCTCCTGGGGAACACATTGTGGGCCTGGCTTGTATTCTGCCCTATGGAATTTGAAATTGTGCATCTCCAAGGTTACATGAGAAAAATTTATAAAATCTCATACTAATTGCTGTTGTCTCCTGTCAGCTCTGTTTTTCTAGAGAACTCTGACTAATAAAGCTTGTAACCAAGAGCAGGGTGGTTGTTGAGAAACAGAATCTTAAAAATGGGTTTTCTGAATTGATTATTGGATTTTGGCAATTGGCTCTATACTCTGATTAGATTCAAGGGGACTAATGAATCTTTTTTTTAAAAATCAAGAGACCACTGACAGTCCATGACATGAAGTGGAAATACAGATACTCAAAATATCACCACTGGATATGGCTATGTCCATGCTTATGAGGCAAGTCTCTGGGTGAGAGTGTTTTTAACATTAAAAGAGTTTTGTGGAGCTAAATGATGTTGGCTGGCTGTTCCTAAATATGCTGGGTACAGTTACAAAAGAAAAGGGATGAGCTGAAGTCTTAAAGTTGCAACTTAAGTGCCACATGATTGATGTTAATGTTTCTGCGTGTGATCTGAAAGAAAATCTTGTTTCATGCAGCTGCAGACTTGAGATCTCTGAAAACCAGACCCAGAGTCTTATTTTGCATGTTACAGAGTTACAACAGAAATTAAAATCTCATTCTTGCAGGAAGTCTGCTGTTAAAATGAGGACACAATTGGCAAGGAGTTGAATCCTGAGGATTGGGATGGAAACAAATGGGTTGATGATGATGGCAGTGGGGACATTGAAACCCTGAATTCTGCTAAGACTTTGCCAGGGAAACCTGTAATGGTCTTCACTGAGGAAACCTCATCCCTGCCTTGAGGAGATGACCACACAACCTCAAGCCTGCCCCAAGAAGTCAGTGACTAGACAACTTCCAGTCTACCCCAAGGTCTAAAACCTCCTTCCTGCCCTGAGGAGAGAATAACTCTAATCTCTACCTTGCTCTGAGGAGACAACCACCCAATCTCCAGCCTGCCTCAAAGGGTCAGTCATTCAACCACCACCAGAAGAGATTAATCCTGCCTCACCAGATGAAACTGCAACAGAATGCCCTGAGGTAATTGGCTTGTAAGACACTTTTAATGCTTCTTAACCACCCCATCACCCCTCTTTTCTTCCTGACCTATAAATAGACTAAAGTCACAACAAGCCACCAAAGGTGAAGTTCAAAGTGTGACCCATGAGGAAGTATGCTATACTCCAAAAAACTACATGAGTTTTCCAATTTATGTAGACAGAAATCAGGGGAACATGTATGGGAATGGAACATGTGTGGGATGATGGTAGAAGGCTGAATTTATTGATATGGGGCCACTAAGCAGAGATTCTGGATTCAATGTTGTAGCTCAAAGCAGCAATCAAAATATTCCAAGTAGCATAGAATTATGGCATAGGTTACTAGATCATAGTACCTAGAAGTATAATAGAAGCACAGACTAAAATTCCTACTTGATCTGTATAAGCAGAAGAGTTCTAGATCAAGTGAACAAAAGTGCAATTTAAATTATAAGAAACAGAGTCATGGCCCCTTAATCAATTTCCAAACTTGAGACTGTTTACAGACCCAGACCCCATTGAATGAGAGGAAGTTGGGTGCCTTTGGGAAAGAATCCTATTACACTGCCAAAGTTTTATACTGATAATCTTCCTCCCAGCCTTCCCCAAAGAGAACTTCAGCTTTTTAATGGGATAACTGTGCATTGGGAGAAAGAAATGACCAGACACTTTGGGGATTATGAGGCATTGGCTCAGAAGTGACATTAATTCCAAGAGACCCAAAGTGTCACTGAGGTCCACCAGTCCAAGTAGGGCTTATGGAGGTCAAGTCATCAATGGAAGTTCGCCAGGTTCATCTCACAATGGGTCACCTCAGAATGGGTCCAGTGGATCCCCAGATACATTCTATGGTTATTTCCCCAGTTCCAGAATGCCTAATTGGAATAGAAATACTTAGCAACTGGCAGAATCTCTACATTGGTTCCCTGACTTGTGGAGTCACTGCTCTCATGAATGGAAAGGACAAGTGGAAGCCACTAGAATTGCTCCTACCTAGCAAAATAGTTAATCAAAAGCAATGCTGGATTCCTGGAGGAATTGCAGAGATCAGTGACACCATCAAGGACTTTAAGGATGCAAGGATGGTGATTCCCACCACATCCCCATTCAACTCTCCTATTTGGCCAGTACAGAAAACAGATGGACCTTAGGGGATGACATGAATTATTGTAAACTTAACCAGGTGGTGACTCCAATTGCAGCTTCTGGTCCAAATCTGCTGTCATTGCTTGAACAAATCAACACATCTCCTGATGTCTGGTATGCAGTTATTGACTTGGCAAATGCTTTTTTCTCAATTGCTGTTATTAATTGAAAGAGTTGCTTTCAGCTGACAAGGCCAACAATACACCTTCACTATCTTACCTCAAGGGTATATCAACTCTCAAGCCCTATGTCATAATATTTTCCACAGGGACCTTGATCATCTCCCCCTCCCACAAGACATCACACTGGCCCATTACATTGATGATACCATGTTGACTGGTCCTAGGGAGCAAGAAATAGCAACTGCTCCTGACTTATTGGTAAAACAATTGCATGAGAGAGGATGGGAGATAAATCTAACAAAAATGCAGAGGCCTTCTACATTGGCGAAATTTATAAGTGTCCATTTGGTTGGGGCATGTTGTGATATCCCTCCTAAAGTGAAGGATAAGCTGTTGCATTTGGCCCCTCCTATGACCTAAAATGAGGCACAGTGTTTATTCTATTGCATCCATGGGCCTGCTAATATATAATATTGTTTCTTGACCTATGACTTGACCTCACTGGGCCGTCATTCCTTTTTATGCACATGGGTATAGTCATATGGTCTTCTGAACAAATATGACTTGCAATAGGGAAGTCATCATCCCAACACTTGTTTCATACTTGTATATCAGAAATAGTTTTGTTTCAGGCTGTCCATCTTCTCCAAAACTACATGGTCAGAAGTGCAGTATCTGCAAGCCACAGGCCTTGCCACATTTGCAAGCTGCAAGCCTTGCCTTAGCCTCGCCTGCGAGGCATAACCCCCTCCCCCGTTCCCCCCTTCCCTCTCTCCCACTTCCTTGTTCCTCCTCACCAATCAGAGCTCTCGCCCCAGTTATTGCCTTATTTGGACATGTTGGCCTTCTCCTCTAGCCTCCCCCCTCCCTCCCAAATCTTCCCTCCACGCCCAGCAACAGCTTAGCCCTATCAGAAAACAGCACGCTCACCCCCGCCCAACTCTGCCTATAAAACTGCGCAGCTCTCCCTGAATAAAGGTCTTACCTTCCAGCAAGCAAGTGAGTGGTGTCTCTTCATTTAGTACTGTCAGGGAGACCACAGGGCACCAAACGGCGACCCTGTGACAACTTCTCCTTAACCCCCGTGAAGACCAGGGAGCCGGGCCTGCGCTCTCCTGACAACTTCTTCACCCCCCCGCCGTTCCGGAGTGCACGCCGGACGGTCCACAACTAGCCAGTGTCGCCCCCCGGGCTGTAGCAGGGCTGATCACCCTCAGGCCCGGGAACAAAGCGGCACAGAAGTGGGATCTAGTAACTCACTACCGTATTTCCTTTTAAGCCCAATCACAAAAATGATAATTCCACTATTATATAGCAATTCAAATAACATATCTCGTTTAGAATAAAATGTTTTGAAAAGTAGAATTGCTCACAATTTTGTCTTTCTGCAGGTCATACTTAGCATATCAAACATTAGCAATCACACAACTGCATGTTGGAGAAACAATTATTCATAGTGCTACACTGGAGCTGAATATATACAAACATTGTTTTATTTTTTTCAAATATTTTTGGTAAGTAAATATTGGATAAATTATTTTACAATGCATTTTTCAAATTTGTTAATTAAAAGTGTATCTATTTTTTAACAGACAATATATACAATGGCTTTTCCCCTTAGAAAGCAAGAAGCTAAAAATCCATAGCCTCTAGACACATTCGGAAAAAAGCAGCCCATTTGCAAGATTGTATGTTTTGTCTCTATCCTAAAGATATGTACTCTGGTAACATCTCACCTATCTATTTTGTCAACTGTAAACAATTCCAGAAACATATATTATCCCATAACAGTAATACATTATTAATGTATAAAATAATATCATAAAGAAGTAGGCTCTTTTATTTTTTTCCCCAATCCATAGAATTTTTAAGACTGTGGAAATAACATTATGGGCTAATAAAACTGCAAAAATTGCTCTATTTTATAACAACTATACTTGTTGCAGAATCAACTTGTATAAATAAAAGTATTCTTAAAACAGTTATACATGAGCACAGAGGAAGTGAATTAAAAACATTCTAATGACATCTAATGGGTACCAGGAGCCTTGAAAAGCCTTCAGGAATTTAAGATTAATCTATGCATCAGTAGAAACCTTAGCAAATAATTAGAGAGAGAGGTTCATCACTGCCTAAATTTTAATTCCTTTGAGGGAGAGAAAAAAAGGCAATTCCTACATTTTGAAAAATTTTAAGGAAAATTTCTTAACCCTTTTTTTTCTAGTTAACAAAATAAAATAGTTTAATAGTTTAGCATCTTGTGGGATTTTTTTAATAATCCCAGATTGAGTGAATCTATCTTTAAAACAAATATAAATAAATCTTGAACCATTCCCAAGAAAATAATGTTGCAAAAGTTATTAGATCAATCATAATTCCTGTATCAAATAAATAGGCACAATGAAGGAAACACTTATAATATTGGGCAAAAAAAATGAAATGAAAAACTTGTGAATTGTTGAATCAAGTATCAGTTGTTGTTGCTTTATAAAAAATAAAAAATAAACTAAAATGAAAGGTTTATAAGACCCCAACAAGCAAAACTTTAAAAATCTCCTTTCCTTTCTCTTGTTGAGGTAAAACTTGAATAATTTCTACATTTTCTGTTCCTAAGTGAGTTATCAACACCAGGCAAATCCAGCATGTGCCCAATTACTATTTCAGAGCATTCCAACTCTTTATCAATAAATTCCTAAATCAGACTGCAAAATTAACTTACTGTAGGCTCTCATACTATTCCAGGATGCTATGTGCTAACTTAACCAATGGGAAATTATTGGCTGATGGTTTTGAGGCTAGGAGAAGTCCCAAATTGACGTGTCAGCAAGGTGATGCTTCCTCCCCAAAGGGTGTATTATTCTGGTACGGGCTGCCAGGTATCATGGTGTCCCTTGGGTTTCTCATCACATGAAGATGTCCTCTCCTCTCACTTCTACATTCCCGCTCACCTCTGGCTTCTCCCTGTGACCTTCTCTCACTAAATCTGAATTCCTTCTGCATATAAAGGACTCCAGTAATACAGAGTAAGACCCAATCTCATTCAGCTGGGTCACACTTCATCTAACAATAATATCTTCAGGAAAACCTATTTATATTTAGGTTCAACCTACTGGAATGTGGATCAAGATTAAGTATATGTCTGAATTGGGACACAACTCAATATACCACATTGATCTATATATTGCTGCCATCTTGTGGGCGATTCATATAAATTATTTCAAGGGAACATTGTTCATGCTGTTACATGTTGGTTTTGCCTGTGGGTGGCGGCAATTAGTCATTCTTTTCCTCAAAATATTTTGGTTGTCCTACTAAATGGATGGCATTTTGCTAAGAAATAAGTTAGAAGGATAAAATAGACACAGCTCTGCATCTCAAAAATGTTACGTTTTTCATAACACTCACTGGACATATTCATTTTGTGGAAATAAGAAGAAATACCAGCAAGAGAGGATTTTTAGTGGCTTATTTAAAAAGTCAAAATGTACTTTGGTTCTGATCTCTGATTCAGAATTTAAATGTGTGATTTAATCCAGATGATTACTAATGTTAGAGAATGAGGAACAGAAATTAAATTAATAAAAACATGGTGTATAAATCAAGATACTCTATGTGTACTTGAAACATGGAGATGTTTTTAATAGTTTGACAAATCGTATCTACTAACCTGGAAGTTACTTTGTGGAAGTCAAATTACTTGAGGAATTAAAATAGTACTTACAATATTTCGTTGTGTTTTTTTTGTTGTTGTTTTTTGTTTTGTAGTACCAGGTGCCAGAGATTGAACCTGGGACCTTGTCTGTGGGAAGCCGGTTTTCAATCACTGAGCCACATCAGCTTCCCTGAGTTGGTTTTTTCATTTGTTTTGCTTGTTGTTTGTTTTTGGTTTTTCAGGAGGCACTGGGAACTGAACCCCAGACCTCCCATGTGGTAGACATGTGCTTAACCACTTTAGCCACCCCACTGCCATACAATATTTCTTAAAAATATAAGAGCAAACAGAAGTGGATGAAATTTTGAGATTTTTCTTAGAGGCTTCAGAAATTCTTGTTGAAAAGTCTTTTTCTGCATGCCTTTTAAAAAGTCAGAATATGTGTCTCGAACAAACTTAAGCAATTGACTCAAAATGTAATTACTATACACTCTTATTTTTATACATTTAATATAAATAACAAATTAAATTATAACTTTGAAAACTAAGGTGAGAGAAGAGTTAAATATAGAAGACACATTGCAAATATGCATGTCTTGGATGTGCATTAGTACTCTATCATTCATTCCCTAGAAATGCTATTCTGATCAACATACTTAGCATTTCATTCCTTTTTAGAAAATCATTAAACATTTTTGTCTCATTGGAAAATGTTGAGGGTTAAAAAAAAGCAGCTCTGGTAAAGCATCTGCTACAGTGCTCTAGTATATTGGAGTCATTAAACACTATTTTGCCCTTAATATTACAGTTCTAGTCCACGGGAGAAAAGCTGATGAGTATAGAAGACAAGCACTGGTTTATCTAAATTTGTAGTTGAGTGGGCTTTTGAGCATAAAGTTAAGATTGGTGGAGTTTTGGACCTACATCAGGTAGCACTCTAAATGCTTTACATGTATTCTTTCCTTTAATTTCTATAAAATTTTAATGATGCATGAAATATTTATATCACCACTCAGTCGGTGAGTATATATACTTAAGAATCAGAATACAAATGTAAGCATTCTGACCCAAAACCCATCCTTTAACTTCTAAAGTATATTGGCTCCAGCTTTTTAGCATTATACAGAATTCTCCAAATCACCAAGTCCTGGTTCCTTTTTGTTTAATAGCACTCCCCTCAATTTATCTCTCTCCTCCCACAGGTTCCTAAGGTAGCAAGAAATTTCAAATATTACTTGGAAATCTCAACTAAATATCCACAGTTTGAAAGGTTTGTTATCCACAAAATTGCAGGATATAATTTTACTAAACTCTCTACTAATATATAACAAGGATCGCGTTTCCTTCAGGTTGCAATAACGTGTTTCCATTCCTTTCTGAGCCCTCACAAGCCTTGACTTTAACGTCCTTATTTCTACTAGCAGTCTGTTCATGGAGATTTAGGAATTCTTTAAGGAGACTTAGGTTTCTCTATCATGCTCCTCACTTTCTTCTGAGCCCTAACATACATATTTCTACTAACAGACTCTGAAAGAAATAAAGGTTCTTTCCATCATGCACCTCCAAATAATTCCACTCTCTGCCCTTCACCTAATTCAGAAGCCACTTCCATGTTTTCAGATATTTGTTAAATCAGCACCCACTTCCAGATTTGCTATACATTTATCCCATAACAAATTATTGTAAACTTAGTGGCTTATAAGAACTCAGATTTATTTTCTTACATTTCTGTAGACAGAAACGCTGAAGTCTAAATGGGTTAAAATCAAGGTGTTCAGGTTGCATTTCTTCCTGGAGTTTCTAGAGTGAATATATTTCCTTGTCTCTTCCAGCTTCAGAATGTCACTCAAATGCTTTGGTCCATATCTCTCTTCCTCCATAGTCAAGCCAACAATGTCAGATCTCTTTGACCCTTATTTCATGGTCACATCTTGGATTAAGATGGGAAAGTTTCTCCACATTTAAGGACTTATGTGATTAGGTTGTGCTCACACAAGTAATGAAAAGATAATTTCCCCTTTATAAGGTCACTAACCTTTTGCCATGTAAGTTAACAATTTCACAGGTTTTGAGGATTAGGGTGTAGACGTATTTGGGGGCCATTATTTTTCCTGCCACAATCATTGTATCAGTAAAATGATCTGAAATGCAAAAAATCTATACACAAAGTGTAATTAATTTACTTTTTTAACAAAAGTAAGGATAAAAACATAGCCATTCTAAGAATTTAAAAATCAACAGCAAAGTAAACCCAACGAAAGGAAATTATAAAGGAAACATCAGACATTAATGAAATAAAAATATATGTACAGGAGATTATCTATGGTGCCCAAAGTAATTTTTTGAAAAGAATAGATTTGACAATTCTCTGGAAAGATATATTAAGGAAATTAAAGTAAGGGACAAAGTATCCAAATAAGTTAGGAATAAATGATTTCCCTTCAGATGTTCCAGATATGAAAGTAATTAAGCCACATAACTATGACAATGTATATAAGTAGAACAAACCTTGAAGAGAAAAATACAATTTGCTAAAGGTGACTCAAGAAGAAATAGAAAACTGATTATTAATATAAAAATTAAAATAATTGAGTCAATAGTCAAATATAATCTCATAAAGAAATATCAAGGCCCAGATGACTTCACCAGAAAACCCAACCAAATATTCAAGGACAAAGTAATTCAAGTTTTCTACAAACATTTTCAGAAAATAGAAAAGATGAAAGTATTCCAAACTCATTTTATCATCCTGGATTACTATTGAGACCTAAACCCAATAAATTTGTATTAGAAAGGAAAATTACACATAAATCTTATTCTTGAACATAGATTTAGCAAAATGAGTTCAAAATATATAAACTTGATAATATATAACCATCAAATTTGTCACTAGAAAACCAGTCAATATAATTTACCATTTTAAGAGATTAAATATAGTAAATCACGTTAGCTTTCATTAGGTATAAACAAAGGGTTAGATTATATTCCAGAGCCTTTAAGTATAAAAACTCTCAACAAACAATGTGCAGAAGATCTCTTGGTTATTTATTGCTGTGTAGCAAATTACTTCAATAAATAGTAACTTTAAAATAATAAACATATATTACCTCACAGTTTCTGTGGTTCTAAAACTCAGTAGTTTATCTGGGCAGATCTGGCTCATGGGGTTGCAGTCAAGGTGTTGTGTTGGCCAGGGTGGCAGCCATCTGAATACCTGACTGTGGCTGGAGGACCTGCTTCTAAATGGTTCACTCAATTGTTGTTGAGTTGGTTCTAACTATGGAAGAAGTCTCAACCCTTGTCATATGGACCTTTCCATTGGACTGCTTGACATCCTTATGACATGGCAGCTGGCTTCCCCCAAAGCAAATTACTCAAGAGATCAAGATGAAGCCCACAATGTCTTTTATGAGAGAAAATTTGGAAAGCACACTCTGTCATTTCTGTAACGTCCTATTGGTTACATAGATAAACCTCCGTCACTGTTGGAGGACACTATGCAAGAGCGTAAATACCTGGATGTGGGATCCTTGAGGTTTTCTTGGAGACTGATCACTAAAATAGGCAACATTATCCGTCCAATAAATTATATCTACATAAAATAATAACTAAAGCATCCATGAGTCTTAATGGTTCAACATTGGAATATTTCCTTTTCTGATGTAGTAAGGCAAGTTAAAAAACATTAAAAGATGAAAAGGAACATAATGGAGGAAATAAAATGGCTGCTATTTGTAGATGATATTATATTTATAATTCTAGATATTTGCTTTTGTTTTAGATAGATAGATAAATAAGTAATCAACAAATAATGCAATGCACAGAATTCAGGTTCTCAGTTCAACGGATAATTTTATATAGCCATGTAACCACCATACCAAACAAAAATTAATTTAAATTGTTCTACAGTTTCCTCATGCCATTTTCCAGCCAATCCCCTTCTTCCAAAGGCAACTGTTTTCTGATTTCTATCCACATAGATTAGTTTTTGGTATTATAGATTTTCCAGTAGATGGAATAATGCATGCTATTTTGTGTCTGTATTCTTTTACTTCACATGATCATCCATGAGGTTTTTTGTGTCAGTCACTCTATTTTAAAATTACTATTGTATGAACACCCCAAAATCTATTTATGCATTCTCTTGTTAAGAAACATGGGGTTATTTCTTGTTTGGACTATCATCACTACAGCTGCTATAAACATTCTTGTACAGGTCTTTGTATGTATTGTGTATTTATATATTTTCATTCCTTTTTGGTAAATATCTGAGAGAAATTGTTGAGTGATAGTGTCTATGTATGTTTAAACGTCTAAGAAACTGCCAACTGCAAAATGGTTGTAAATTGATGAGAATATTGGTTTTTCTACAACTTTACCAACATCTTATTTTGTTAATCTTTTATTTTTATTTTAGCTCCTCAAATATGTTAGAAATGGTTTCTCATTATGTTTTGAAAATGTGCTTCACTGGTGACAAAATATGTTGAGGACCTCTTTTTATATCTTTCTTTGTGAAGGAATTGTAAAGTCTTTCACCAAATTTTAAAATAAAGTTGATTGGCTTTAAATTGTTGGTTTACAAGAGCTCTTTATATATTCTGACTAAAAAAATCTTTTTTTCTGATAAATGTTCCAAGTACTTTTTCACAGTCCATGACTTTTCCATTCATTTCTTTATTAATGAGCAGAAATATTTAATTTTCAGGCAAATGTATATATTTCTGTGCATGATAAGTTTTATTGTTTGTCCAAGATATATTGTTTCCTTTAGGGATTTTTATTCTTTTATAAATGGCAAAAAATTAAAATATTTAAAAATTAACCATTATAATGAAACCCATGTGGTAGCTACACAATTAACTAATAATATTTGCTGCTTATGTGTTCTTAAAGAAAGAGAATGTAATAGATATGTTTCCTCTCCTGTATGCAGCTTCCTCCCCCTTTCCTAAAGGCTGACCACTCTCATGAAGTTATAATGTATCTTCTTGGTCCACACTTTTATACATTTATTACATGTGAAGGTTACACCTCAGTCTCATGAGGGTGGTTACTACTAGGAGACAAGAGAGAGGAGAGACAGACACGGACTTGGGGAAAGGAATAAATGGGATTTCAACTTTAATTATAATAGTTAATTTCAAGGAAAATAATTCTATCTAAGCCTATTTTGAATTATTTGGGTATTTTTATTCTGTATGTTTATTTATTTCTCTGGATTTTCTATATTTGATGGTATATTTCAGAAGATACCAAATGAGTAATGTAGAATAGGAAAAATTTGGCTTGGAAGTGGATCTGCTAAATGGATAGGAGCTAATGGGATAAATTGGGTCAAAATGGGATATACTAGGAACTATTTTCTTTTGTTTCTTTATTTTTCATTTTTTAGTAGGTGCCAGGGATTGAATCTAGGACCTCGTACACGGGAACTGCTGAGCTACTTCTACTCCCCAGAATCTATTTTCTTTATGATTAGTTTGATCCAATAGCCAGGTAGTCTCTGAAGATGAATGGATCAGAGTAAATAATGAAAACAGCAGAGTGTATAAGGATTTGAGAAAAATTAACATCCAAACTTGACTTAGTAAGGAAAAGTAGTAGATTCTGAGGTAGTATCAACTGAAAACCATTTGAGGTATGTAGTTATGAATTTAAATAGAAAGTATGCATACAACATTCTAAAAAGATGGCAGTCAAGTAAATTTCTTAGGTTTGGGGTTTTCATTGGTTAGGAAGTTAGACTTAGGTAAAGAAATGGCCTTATTTGCACATAGTGAATATAAATCAGCACTTGAATTTTAGGTTTTCTTTTAGGTCATTCTCCTCCTTTGACCAATTTAGGAAAAAGTGTAGTAATTTGGGGCAGAGACCATACCCAGGAAAATATTTATACATTGTGTTTGAGTGCTATTTGTGCTATATTCCTTAGGAATTTGGATTATAATGTAAGGGGAAGGAAAATTGAAAACACCATTGTATGTGTACTACTTGATTGATGAAGTAAGTAGCTAAATAGTTAAAAGTGGATGATCCAATATATTATTTGCTCGCGTTTTTACTATATGGCCCTTGAGGTTAGCAGTCATAGCTTCTGTTCCACCCACGGGCAGGTGACACTTTATCTCGTGTATCTTAGGATTGGTATATATCTTTTCTATGGTAATAGCACAGGGGATCCATGACCAATATACTAAATGTCTAAAAGTAATTAGTGAGTATATCAAAGCCATGGGACAATATTTATGAACTCAAATAACTAGAACCTTGCATTGGTTTTGTTTATATATATGTTTAAAAGTTGGTTTCTCTACTGGGTTGGTTTGCTTGTATTTAATATGCCAATAAATATTTTTCTGTAAGTGTGAAGGAGAATGACTTTTAGAGATGTCTTATACTTCACTGAACTTTTAGGAACATCTTCTGGGTTATATCTATAATTATGCTGTTTTTTTCCCTAACAACTTACCTGCATTATCAGCTTTATAATAAGGAAAGTGAAGATTGATACGCTTCAAATACTTTAAATTAAGAAGTAATTTTTTAAGATAATGTGTAAAACGAATGATTAGACACCCTTCTTTCCTTTCTACAGTCTTTCATTTCCTTTTTTCATAGACACACAATGTTTCTAAACACAAAATCAACCATTTATCTTAACAAAATTGATGAAGGAAGAGCATTGAAGAATGAAATGAAAGGAAAATTACATGTTGGTATTAAGTGAGACAGCCTGGTTTGACTTCCCAGCTTTATTCCTCTGTACTTATAATACCTTGAAAAATTACTTAACTCTGCATTTAATCCTGGTCTCTAAAATGTGGTAACAATAATACCTTTTTCAGAGAGTTGTCACAAAACATAAAGGAGTCAATGTATGTAGAATATCAGGCACTGTACCTAAAAAATAATAAATACTAAACATATTAGCTACTATTTTGAATCATACACTTCTGTTATTATTATTATTCAAAGATTGGCTCAGTACTGTAACAAGTCAAAGGTGAAATTAATCTGTTGAAGATGTGTTTTGGAATAATATTACAAAGACCTCTTATCTCAAATCACACATTGAAAATACTGGTTTTGAAATATTACAATTTTTTGTAACTGTCCTACCATGAAATGCTTATTGTTTTTTTAAATTAAAGTTATGGTGATACAATTTTTCTTCCAAAATGTAGAAAAGAAAATCATTACATTAGATGATTCCTTTACACTAGCTTTTAAATAGTTCATGGTGAATAGCAATAACAAATAAACTTGTCCTGTCCTTTCTTTTCTCCAACATACCCTGTATTTCTCTACCCCTTCTTGGCCAAATTCCTCCATATGTTGCTTCCTTTGAGTTCTTTTTGTCTTAACTTTTATTTACTCCCAAATAACTTCAAACAC
The DNA here is from genome assembly GCA_026826555.1 of Tolypeutes matacus. Classification (NCBI taxonomy): domain Eukaryota; kingdom Metazoa; phylum Chordata; class Mammalia; order Cingulata; family Chlamyphoridae; genus Tolypeutes; species Tolypeutes matacus. Next base: position 4,276 of record JAKSZT010041187.1, on the reverse strand, counting down.
ATTCACTGTCTTACCTCTCTCTATTAAAATTGTTCTTTTTCTGAGGTCATCGATGCCCAATGTATGGCTAAAAATCAACAGATTATTCAAAATTATTCACCTACTCAACTTCTAAGAGATGTTTGGCACATTTAATCACTCCCTTCTTAATCGTACTATTCTTTTACCTTTGGAATTACCATATTGGCACAATCTACCCTTGTATCTTATATCTGCTTTTCAGGACCATTCACAAACCCATGTTTTTTGGGGTGGAAGCTGGATGTGAGAAATCATTGTGGTATCTAGAGCCCATATTTTGTTATAATTTCTGGTAGCACTCATTCTTATCTGGACATTCTTTCACCAATGTGGTCTTTTACCCAATTACTTAGGTCAAAAACAGATTTCAGGCAGTATGAGAGGACTTTTGACTTTTCTCTCTTAATCAATACAACACATCCAACCACTTACCTATAATGATTTTTTTTTAACAAAACAATATTATTGATACATATTAATAAAGCATAAATCCATCCAAAGTGTACAATCATTGGTATTTGGTATAATCAAATAGTTTTGCATTGCTCACTTCAATCATTATTAGAGCATTTTCATTATTCCAATAATAATAATAATAATAAAAATCACCTCTCAGTGTCTCTCTGCTTCTCCTGCTGTATATAGCTGCTTTTCTGTTTCCATCTCTCAAGTTTATTTGTATTTATATTTTGTAAAAACAGCACTAAATATGCAATATTATCCATATTCATATTTCACATGGGGTTTCACTATGTTATACAGTCCCATGTTACTATTTTTAAAATACATTTTCTCCCCTGAGATGGATCCTTCATCTGTCTGTTCATTGTCTGCTCGTTGTCTCTGCTCATTGTGTCCCTTTGTTGTCTACTTGTCTTCTTTTAGGAGGTACCGGGAACCAAACATGGGACCTTCCCTGTTGTTATATGCTTCATGACTTCATTTCTTCTTACAGATGCATAATATCCCATACTATGTATACACCACAATTTGTTTATCCATTCCTCAGTTGATGTAGACTTAGGTTGTTTCCATCTTTTGGCAATTGTGAACATCACTGTGAAGATATCTTCATGACATTGCTCTCGGTTTTTCTGGGTACATACATAGTGGTGGTATTGCTGGGTCACATGTCAAGTCTATATTCAAATTCCTCAGAAATTGCCAAACTGTCCTCCACAGTGGCTGTACCATTCTACATTCCCACCAACAGTGAATAAGCATTCCTATGTCTCTACATCCTCTCCAACATTTGTAGTTCTCTGTCTTTTTATTAATAGCCGTTCTAATAGGTGTGAAATGATATCTCATTGTAGTTTTTTTGTTTTGTTTTTTACAAACCAATTTTATTGGTACATATTAATAAAGCATAAATCCATCCAAAGTGTAAAATCAATGGTATTAGGTATAATTACATAGTTGTGCATTCATCACTCCAATCATTTTTAGAGCATTTTCATTACTCCAGTAATAATAATAATAATAATAATTTAAAAACTCAGCACCTATCAAACTCTCTATGCTTCATCTGCCATACAAAGCTGCCATTCTTTATTCCCCTCTCTAGTATATTCGTATTTATATTTCGTAAAAACATTTATATATGCAGTATCACCCATACTTGTATTTTACATGAGGTTTCACTATGTTATACAGTCCCATGTTACATTTTTTAGCTTTCCTTCTAGTAATATAAATGTCCTTACACATTCCCTTTCAACCACTGTCATACCAATGTAAGAGGTTTGCTAGTCAAACAGCATGATGTGCTCTCACCATTTCCATTCACTCCCAAAGATTTACAAATAACCTTTTAACGAATTCTGCACAGATTAACCATCAGCTTTCCATTCTCTACCATCTTTTTATTTTCTGTTGACCTATATTCTCATTATTAATTCCATGAGTTTCCATAATATATTTAATTCATAATACACAATCATACAGTATTTTTCCTTTTGTGTCCGGCGTGCTTCACTCACATAATGTCCTCCACGTTCTTCCATGTTGTCATATGCTTCATTACTTAATTTCTTCTTACCACTGCATAATATTCAATTGTGTGTATACTCCACAATTTATTTATCCATTCACCAGTTAATGGATACCTGAATTCTCTCCAAATTTTGGCAATTGTGAATAATGTTGCTAAGAACATCAGTGTGCAAATGTCTATTCGTGTCCCTGCTCTCAGTTCTTCTAAGTATATACCTAGCATTGGTATTGCCAGGTCCCATGGCAAGTCTATATTCAATTTTTTTAGGGACTTCCAAACAGTCCTCCACAGTGGCTGTACCATTTTATATTCCCACCAACAGTGAATAAGCATTCCTATTTCTCCACATCCTCTCCAACATTTACAGTTTTCTGACTTTTCAATAGTGGTCAGTCTAATAGGTGTAAATTGAATTCTAATTGTAGTTTTCATTTGCTTTTCCATAATCACTAGTGATGTTGAAAATTTTTTCATGTGTTTCTTTGCCATTTGTATTTCTTCTTTGTCAATTGTCTTTTCAAGTCTTTTGCTCATTTTTTAATTGGATAGTTTGCCTTTTCTTTGTTGAGTTGTAGTATCTCTTCATATATCATGGATACTAAACTTTTATAGGATATGTGGTTCTCAGATAATTTCTCCCATTGAATTGGGTGGCTTCTCTCCCTATTCACAAAGTCCTTTGAGATGCAAAAGGGATTAATTTTGAGGAGGTCCCATTTATTTATATTTTCTTTTGTTGCTTGTGCTTTGAGTGTAAGGTTTAAAACACGAAAACCTACCACAAGATCTTGAAGATGTTTTCCTACATTTCTTCTAGAAGTTTTTTGATTGTGGCTTTTACATTTAGGTCCTTGATCGATTTTGAGTGAGTTTCCTTGTATAAGTTGGGTGATATGGTTCCTCTTTCTTTCTTTTGGATATGGATATCCAGTTTTCCCAGGACTGTTTGTTTTATGGACTGTCCTGGCACAGCTGGGATGGCTTGACAGCATTGACAAAAATCACTTGACCATAGATGTGATGGTGTAATTTTTAGTTCTTGATTAGATTCCATTGGTCAATCTGCCTGTCTTTATGCCAGTACCATGCTGTTTGCACCACTGTAGCATATAATATGCTTATTTTTTTTATTTTGTACATTTAATAATTGAAAATATAAACAATTAAAAACTGAAAAGTAAACACAGATGAATAAATATATACATTTCTCAATTAAATATACTGGATATATATAAAAAAATTTTAATCAAACAATATGTTATACAATATATTTGGTTCATAGTAACACATTCATACAGTATTTCTTCAAAGTCCAGAAGTGAGAGTCCTCCAACTTTGTTTTTCTTTTCTAAGAAATTTTTGCAATGTGGGGTCCTTCCAAATAAATTTGATAATTGTCTTTTCCATTTCTGCAAAAAGACTATTGGGATTTTTATTGAGATTGCATTGAATCTGTAAATCAGTTTGGTTAGAATTGACATCTTAATGATCTTTATTCTTCCAGTCCATTAGTACGGAATGTCCTACCATTTATTTGAGTCTTCTTCAGTTTCTTTTGGCAATGTTTTGTAGTTTTCTGAATACAGGTTCTTTATCCTTGGTTAAGTTTATTCTTTAATATTTGATTCTTTTAGTAGCTATTATAAGTGGATTTTTTTTCTGATTTCTTCTTTAGATTTCTCATCATTAGTGTGTCAAACACTATTGATTTTTGCATATTCATTTTGTATCCCGCCCCTTTGTTTAACTCATCTATTAGTTCTAGTAGCTTTGTTATTGATTTTTCAGGATATTCCAGATATAGGATCATACCATAGTGAATAGTGAAAATTTTACTTCCTCCTTTCCTATTTGGGTTGCTCTTATTTATTTATCTAGCTTAATTTCCCTAGCTAGAACGTCTAGCACAATATTGAATAACAGTGTTAACGGTGGGCATCTTTGCCATGTTCCTGATCTCAGAAAGGAAGTTTTCAGTCTTTCTCCATTGAGTACAATGTTAGCTGTAGGTTTTTCATATATGCACTCTACCATATTGAGAAAGCTTCCTTTTAGTCCTATCGTTTGGAGTGTTTCTCTCAAGAAATGATGCTGTATTTTGTCAAAACATTTTCTGCATCAACCGAAGGATCATGTGATTTTTGTTCTTCAATTTACCAATGTGGTTTATTACACTAATTGATTTTCTTATGGTGAACCACCCTTGAATACCTGGGATAAAACTCACTTGATAGTAGTGCTTTTGGATTCTGTTTGCAA